>JANHFM010000002.1:43121-58988 GCA_032468115.1 Grayia smithii | reverse complement strand
AAATCCACCAGGCTTAAAGTTGCCAAGGTTGGAGACCCCTGTTCTAGACAGACCGCTGTCTGGTTTATGTTAGCTGTCTCTGGGTCAAGGGCACAGCACTAGGTTATACAAATACTTTACTATCTCTAAGCTACCTAAAAACTTGTACTTACAAAAGGGTGAATATATTCAGCATGATTTCATAGTTTGCATTACTGTAAACCACCACACAGTATTATTGTAGCATACAGAATAGTTTTTAACTTTAAGTTTTCCACATTGTAGAGTTCTCCAGTGACCTCCCACAGTTAACGCACTTGACTCAAGGTGCTTCAGACCCAGGCAGAAGTTCTGTAGACAATAAACCACATCAAGTTATACAAAGTAACTTACAAAATAGCCAGCCAGAGGCACCCCAGCAAGATTCTGATAAAGCAAAGGAAACAGCGAATCCATCCATTAATCACAGAGGTTCCCAGCCAGGTGCTATTGGATCCAACAAAGCTCAAGAAGACATAGATAAATCTCAAGATCAGACAGACATATCTGATACATCTTCTCTTCCAAAGCCAAAAATTAAGGAATCAAAAGAGGAAGAAGACCTATCAATTAAGGACCAGAACGCCCAGTCTGGTCCTTCTGCTCAAGACGCTTCTTCAAAATTAGGTCTTGTTCAGCCTAAAAAGATTCAGAAAGGGATAGATCATACAGAAGAAACTAATGAAATTGTTAAGAAACCAAAACAATCACAGGACCCAGCAGCAAAAGACCAGAATCCCCAGTCAGGTCTGCCTGCTCAACAGCCTGAACCTGCAAAATTAGATGCTACTAAACCCACCAAAGCTCCACCAGACATAGATAAATCTAAAGAAGCTCAGACATCTGGTACATCTCTTCCAAAGTCAAAACCTAAGGAATCAAAGGAGGGAGAGGACACATCAATTAAAGGCCCGGACACTCAGTCTGGTGTTTCTCCAAAATTAAATCCTGTTCAAACTGGAAACACTCAGGAAAAGAAAGATCACCCAGAAGAATCTAAGACAGGCGTTTCTCATCCAGGTTTAAAAGTTAAGGAATCAGAACAATCACTAGATTTAAAAACAAATCCCCAGTCAGTTTTTCAAGAACCTACTTCTTCTGAAGCCACCAACGCTCAGGAAGACATATCTGATAAATCTTCTACTCCAAAGTCAAAAACAAAGGAATCAAAGCAGGGTGAGGACCCATTAAGTAAAGGCCTGAATGCTCAATCCGGTGCTTCTGCTCAAGACTCTTCAAAATTAGATCTTGCTCATCCCAAAAATGAAGACTCTAAGACAGACATTTCTGATCAAGATTTTTCTGAATTAGAGACAAATGATGAGAAGTCAAAACAAATTGAAGACTCATTAGCAAAAGACCAGGATCTTCAGTCAGATCGCTCTGTTCAACACCCTCAAAAGTTAAATCCTGTGGAATCCAGAAAAACTGAGGAAGAGGTAGTTGATCCTGAAGATGAACAAGAAAAAGGGTTGGGTGATGAAAAGAAAAAGAGTGCAAAGCATGAGGAAGATTCGGAGGGGACACCCAGGAACGGATCTGAAAATAGCCACTTCTTTGCCTACTTGGTGACCACAGCTATTATTGTTGCTGCACTATACATTGCATATCATAATAAACGGAAAGTGAGTATTCTGACTTGTTAGTGTTGATGATTTCCTATCTATCTATCTATCTATCTATCTATCTATCTATCTATCTATCTATCTATCTCTATCCCTATCTATCCATCCATCCATCTCTTTATATCTGTCCATCCTTTATCTGTCTGTCTGTCTAGCTAGACTGATAATAAAAATAAAAGCTGTTTCCTCAAGGCATCTTTAGCAAGAATAGTGTAATGTCCTGTAGATAATCTGATTTTAATGAGGCTATTTTAGCTAGGATCTGATTTGTTTTGTACTGGGTTTTCAAAAATAAAACTTATCCCTCAAAATATATTGGGATATTGGCTTTGTGTATGGGGGCCATGCTAAATAAACCATACTAATGTTATGTAAAACTTCTAAAAAGCTAGGTATTTTAAAATATGTATCTTGGTTTGGACTGATATGCCTTATTTTTCAGAGTATAAGATGCACCTTAAGTTTTTGGGGATGAAAATAAGAAAAAAACCGATTGGGAGTGGATTGGCCTCCCAGAATATTCCCAATCAGCTATTCTCAGAGGTGAACTTTAGCAACTTTTTTTTCCAGCCTCTGCAACCTCTGTTTGGGAGGCTTTTTTTTAGCCTCTCAAAGGGAGGTTTCACAGGCTTTTTTCAGCCCCTGAAACCTCTGTTTCTGAGGCTGGGCGAGGCTACATTCGGACTATGATGCACCCAGATTTTCACCCTCTTTTTGGGGGTAAAAGAACCTTAAGTCTTATACTCCGAAAAATACGATATGCTGCAAGCTGTTGTTCATTTTTCTTACATTGGAAAAGTTGTAATTGGTCTATTGGCTGTAGAGAAGCTGTTTCAAGCAACATTCCAATTATGAATATTCTATATTCTCTGGCTTACTTGATGGGTTATCATTTTGAATCATGTCTTACTTTCTAAGTAAGACTCAGTTTTTCCCCCTTTGGTGAGACCTAACTGTTGCTATTTTATAGGTTTTAATATATGGTACTATCTGTGCCATCTTTCTTTTTAAGGCTCTGCTGAAATAATGTGCTTTTTTCTAGTTTAATAGTTATGACAAGCTGATTTGCTCACTTTAATAGGAAATTATAGTGTGATAGTTCAGATTCTTGCTGTGGCACACTTATTGACTCTCCTTTCTTCCCTTGCAAAGATTATTGCTTTTGCTCTAGAAGGAAAAAAATCAAAGATAACCCGAAGGCCCAAATCCAGCGATTATCAGCGACTGGATCAAAAGGTAAGTTCTTCCGGTATGAGCATCAAAACAGCTGAATTTATGGTTTGATTTTTTTTAACTTTCTTTAAAGCCACAATCACTTCTCACAGCTGCTTACAATGACAATGACATCATTATACTTCCATTTAGACCAGCGATGTCCAACCTTGGTAAGTTGGACCAGCAGTGTCCAACCTGTGGACTTCAACTCTCTGAATTCCCTAGCAAGCCAGCATGACTGGCTGGGGAATTCTGGGAGTTGAAGTCCACACGTTTTAAAGTTATCCTGCCAAGGATGGACACCCATGAATTAGACATATGTTACAGCATGCATGTACTTTTCTAATCCATGTTTCTGATGATATTGCCTTGGATTTTGCTTTCATGGTTTGGTACATTATTTCTGGTTGGAATCTACAAGCCTAGATTTATAGTCAGAAGAAATAAGCATTAGGTATGTGCTTTGGAACTTAGCTTATTGGCTAATAGTTGGGTGTGAAGCTTCAAAAAGACACCTAAATCATTGCCTTGGATTTTTTTAAAAAAAACAACAACAACCCTCAAATCTCTTCTGTGTAATAAAATAATTCTTCTTGTCTTTCTAGTTTGTTGAAATTAATAGAGATCTTTCAAACTCATCCAAAATCTGGTGGGATGTTTCACTGGTGGGAACACAAGATCTGTCACAGTCCAACACAGGTAGTCCTTGACTTAAAACCACAATGGAGCCCAGAATTTTGGTCTTAAGTCATTGGGGTTATAAGTTGAGGCACAACATGACTGGACTTGATTTTACAACAGTTGTAAACAGTCGTTAAGCAAACCAGGTGGTCGTTAGGCAAATCCAACTTATCCAATGGGCATTTTTGGGCTTTTTCTGCTGGAAAACTTCAAAAACCATAGCACATGAATTGGGGTACCGCAAACGGTCATAAATGCAAACCGATAGCCAGGTGCATGAAATGTGACCATGGGAGGGTTGTGGCAGAGGTCATAAGTAGCCTTTTTGAATCTGTTGTAACTTTTGGTCATTAATTGAGGACTACCTGTGTGAAAACCAATGAAAATGGTTCTTCTTAACCTTAACCATCTTAACCTATATGCAGTTAAGGACCATTTTCTTCCCATTAGTTTTTCAGTGCCAAGGAATACAATTTCAACACCTTTGGTCTGAACTTGCCAAGCGATTTATGTCTCCTTTTGTTTTTCTTCTCTGCAGATCTAAACCCAGACCTTTCTGCACGCTCTTGTGTTGCATGAGGACTCGTTTTGAAAACGGCACATAGAAACATGGACGATGCCCAGCCTTTTGTCAGTACAGCCTCAGAGCCTGTTGGCTGTGTTATTGTGCCCGTGGGGGTGGGGGTGGGGGGCAACGAAAGTGCTTTTAATTGTGCACATGCACTTTGCCTATTGTCATGCCTCGTTCCCTCTTTCAAAGCCCTGGACTGTTAATTTCCCTTTCAGTGACTTTCCTGCAGTTTGCCTGGTTTTCTCCTGCATTGTGACAAAGAACCAATCACTAGACAGTGGCTCTGTGACTTTCCTCTAAATGATGCGGTACTTACTATCTGTGAAATTGATCCTAAGGAATGTTAAATGAGCAGGCTGACTTTGTCCCCTCGATTCTGGATGTTAGAATCATAGTCAACATCATGAGCTTGGAGCAGAGTTTATGAAGATTGATTCTTGTCCCTAAAGTGCCCTCTTCTGCTGAGGCATGTATTGCCTGATGCACTGGTTGAACATCTCCTGTCTTAGACGGCAATATTGAGAAGTGAATGTCCTGTACTTCCTATCTTAAGTGTCAATGTTTGTGAAATACCAGAGTTTTAATGTTTGGATTAATATGGCCCAAGTCTTGGGTTGATCACTTAGATCATTTGCTCCTTTTCTGATGCTAGACTGCAGGTAAATGTTTGAAGACATGTTGACTTCAGTATTTGTCACCCCACCATGCTCTGAATGCTTAATTCAAGCATTCTCCATGAATTAAGATCTTTCCGATCCTTACTGCCACATTCCCATGATTGACTTCAGAAAGAGAACGATCAGGTTGGGGCCATTGTAATCTGTTGTAAATTGCACTAACTACCCAATGGCAATAGGATCTATTCAGAATCAAAGTCTAACGTTCTGTCAGGAGACAGCCACTCGCTTTTTAATCCACAAGGATTAAACACAAGGAACTGCTTGTGTAAATCTTTCATTGGCCCATTCCACCCATAGCCAGAGTATTGCATTCCATGTGAAGGGCACAAAAATAGGAATAGATCAATGGCACCATTTATAGAAAAGATGGCAGAAGGTGGCAGTTCAAGAGTAGTTGTGGTGCGTATATCCCCCCTCCCCCATCCAAACTCAGCACTGGTGTTTCTATAATTGCATAGGCAGTCCTGTAACGTGAAGAGCTTTTTCACATCATTGCTATCTTGAATTTGTCCCCTGGCCTTCATATTCTTTAAGTTGATGTTCTGTATGGCACAAGAAAGCTAAACTTAAGGTCTGTTTGAGGATTACTTTGATTTTAGTTTCCATTTTCATTTAGTAGGCTTAATAATATCACCCTTGGTGAGAAGCCAAGTTTCCTTTAGCCTTCATCAAATGATAGGACATTCAACCTGGCTCCCCTGGCTCCACCTGGAAGAATTGTTCTGCACTTCTTTTCCTTAACTTCTGCCGGTGCTCACAGAATGAGACAGTCAGTTAGGCTTTATCTGTTGAGGCAAGCCAAAGCATTTCTGTATAAAATACTTCCTGCTGATAGAAATGTCTCCATCCCACTCCCAAAAAAATTTGGGCAATTTCTTACCAGCTGTTTGGATTTCAATGTTCAAGTAATTAGAATTACAGAGAAGTCAAACTGATCCTCTTCCATCATCTAGCAGTTTGGCATGCAACCTCATTCTGGCTCTGAATAGATTAAGTCAGGAAAATCACTTTAGTACTGGGTGTTCTTTAAATGACATAAATAGGGGAAGTCCATTGGTATCTTTGGAAACCCAGCTGCCAGCTTTTGTATATGGTTAATGTGTAACCTTACATATGACAAAAAGTCAGATGATCAGTAGTGGGACATTTCCAGGCCATAAAATGGTGTTGCTTACCTTGGAACTAGCACATGATTGTCAATCCTAATATAAAATGTAATTTTCTGGAGTGCAATAGAAACTGGATCAAAGTTGTGTCACAGGTGGATGACTTCTGTCGTTTCACGTGCATGACGTGAAAAGTTTTATCATTTTCATAGTTATGAAGGAATTGTTAGAACCTAATAAATTTTGTGGCATTTTGATTTTAGGCATGAGGTTCAAGTTTAAATAGGTAAAAGCTTGCTTCATATTTTGTGTTCAGGTTGTAATTTTTTTTTATCAGTTCAGTCGAGTTTCATTGCTGGATTGTTCCAATTGTCAAAATCAGCTTCCAAATGTCAAAATCAGCTCTCTTCCCTGTTTGAAACCAGAAATATGTGTGTTTTTTGGAATTGGCCAGCTTTAAAAAAGCAAACAAACCTTAAATGTTCAGATTTATTTTTTAATCTTTGTAATCTTAGTGAACAAATAATAAATGGCTACACCACCATTCCTTTTGTGGTCAAAAGACAGTGTCATCCGTATCTGCTGGGTGTGCTTGTAATAGGCTCCACACTGTCTCTTGTTGCTATTGATCCGGCTTAGAGCTTCCTACTCAGAGGGCACTCAAGGTGAGTGTTGCTGTATTCACTGAGCCACTGATGATAAAAACCAAGGTATAAGAGTACAATGTAGAAGCCAATAGAAGTAAGCAATGTATATATTACAGTAATCCTATCCTGGCATTCAACAACTCTTCCTTTCCCTCTGTTTGATCTTGTAGGTAAGGAAGGTCTCTCTTCCTATTCAACCTTATATTCCGAACAGGGTTCTTTGAAGGAAAGCCAGCTCAAACTCTTACAAGAGGCTACCTGGCTGTTCAGGGACTTGAATCTTGGACTATTCCAGGACTGTTAAACGTTACCTTTTCTCCAAAGCATAATCTTCCCATTGAATTCCATGTTTTCCCTGTGTGACATCTTCTTTCTTTGTCAGTGGAAAACTGCTCCTATCAGGCTGAAATGGGGGAGGGGGCGATGCATAGCCTCCCCCTCTTCTGTTCATGGAAGTCATGGGATGCGAAGGCATGGGGAAAGTACCCCGACTTGATAAATTTAATGCTTCTAGTGAAGAATCCACACCCTCAGTCCTACTTTTGGCACCTGTCTGTCAAAAAGGGATCTTAACTTTTTTGGGCATTCCCTTTTAATAGGAAAGTCATGCAGCCCTCTGGCTTATGGAAGAAGAGAAACAGGTTCCACATGATGAAGATAGACAGAGGTGAAGCCAGACATGGACTTAAATGCAGTGAAGGAAAAGGATTTAGCATAGGTTTTGTTATTGAAAACGTATTTTCTTTTCTTGCCTGATTTACGGTACTAAGCAAAGCAAATAACAAGATAAAGGGAAAATATTATTTCCTGATGCAATTCATGTCATATGATTATGTTAGCAATTTACTTAGTTTTTGTTACACCCCTGATTCTTTAGGATTGTGTCTAACTTCTTTGCATATTGCTTATAACAGCGTCATTGTCTTTTTTTAAGAAAACAAAACATTCTATCCATTCATTTGGTTCCTAAGGCTGCCCAGTTGCAAAGCAACTTTAGGCAGCATGCATAGAAGGTACATTAAGCGGCTGTGCAACCCCATCTCTCCATCTTCTGAATGTACATTATGGCCCGAAAAGGAACTTTGAATTTCAAGGCCTATGTAGCAATCCACCCACGCAGGTAGTCCTCAACTCAGGATCACAGGATTTTGCTTGTCAATCATTGTCATGAGTCAAGGCACCACAACTGGACTCAATTTCATATCCATTTTTACAAATGAGTTGCCACGGTCGTAAAGTGAATTGTGTTTAAATGAATCCATTCTCCTAAATAGCAGGGTTTTTTGCTGGAACCCATAAAAACGTTGTAAATTGCACTCATGACTGGAACGCTGCAACTCATCAGAAATGTGACCATGGAGGGGCAGCAGTCATAACTTAGAGGATGGGTCATAAGTAGCTTTCTTAAAGTTCATTGTAACTTTTTGAGCAGTTATTAAATGTAACTTGACACTACCTGTATCTTCAGAGAGACCCCCATCGACATTATGATATTCACAATCTGCTGTTTTACTTAATTTATTTCAAGAATTTGCATTTCACTCTTCAGGCAAATGGTGGGCAACATGGGCACATTCTGTTCCATTTGCTGCAAACACGTTGCTCAAAGCTTTGGATCCAGAGGGGGGGAAATGCATGGGAGAACACATAGCATCTGTTGACAACTTCAACCAACACGTCTTTTCCTAGCATTGTCAGAGATATTGGCAAAAAAGCCATAACTTTAAGGAGCTGCTTACACACACACACACACACACACACACACACACACACACCCCACACCACTTTTTCCCTTCAAAGGCAAAGTGTTGCATAATATCCATGCAGCTATTATGACTCATATTTTTATTTCCTGTAAGAGTGTGTATTTCTAAAACCATTTCTAATTATCCCCATCCTGTTTCTCTTCTAGCTTGGTATGAATGGACACGTTCAGACAACAATAAATTATGGGTTCTGTAACTGACTGGTTGAATAAATTATAATTGGCTGGATCAAAATGCAGCAAGTGAAAAATCAAACTGCATTATGCACCGGTGGTATTTGTAGGTATTTGGAGTGATCCAGTTAATCTGAGCATTCCCTATCTTGTTCAAAAGGGTAAACCTCCTCCAACATGTTTGTGACAAAGCAAGGCATTTCTTTTTTGCCTTTATATTCAGTTCCTTTTGCTTCACAAAGAAAAGCAACCTTCCAGTTAATCCAAGTCATCAGTCGGGTGATTCTCAGTTTTCTTTCCTCTCCTTCTAGCACTTCCAGTAATGCTTTGAGAAACATGGATTCCCACTGATTGCTGAAGGAAACATAGCCTGAGAAAGAGAAAGAGATACCAAAAGTCCAACGGAACTTTTCTACACTAAGCAAACATTTTAGAGAAGTCTAGTAAAATCTGGGCACACATCTCTTGCCAGTATGCCGTATCTCAAGAGCCAAGAAAGGATAAAGTGCACATTACATGGGAAACAAATTGCTGTGCAAATAGGGACTTTTACTGTGGCCAGAATTAGAGGCCTGTTGCATTTATATTTATATCATGTACGTTTTGCTCATGACTGAAAGCCAGCCAATCATTGTTAAGCCAAAGTAATAATGGTATGGACAAGCTTTGTATCCCTTTAACAGTGGCTGGGTGAAATCATAAAACTGCTCTAAATCATAAATGATGTTCTATTTGCAATGGAAGGAAAATCAAAGAACATATTGGCAGCTTCCAAAGATACAACTCTTCTCTGTAAAGAACAACTGTGAAATGTTCTTAGCATATCATCCTAGTTGATTCTTCCTTTGTCCTTTAGTCATGAGAACAAGATCAGCCCTACACAGGAAATGATGGGGAAAATATAGAGAGGAACGGGTTGCTCCTAAAATTACAGATTTTCACTGTTCACCTCTCCATAGGTGTCTGTTCAAGCTATTGCATGCATTTTTGCTGATTTATGCCCTCCCTGATTGTAGCATTGAATGATAAGACCCCATGGTTACATTAGATTATAGGTTGTGATGGACTGGAATCCATCTGTAATTATGTTTCTCTTGGCCAAATGCCCTTATTAAGATTCACAAACCAGCTGTTCACTGGCTAGTTGTTGTTTTTTTCAAACTCCCAAATGGGTAATTCTACCCAATCCTGTGCATTTACTTTGAAGTATCTGATGACCTTTGCTGCAAACATGACCTAGACTAGGTTTAGGTGGTTAAATTGACATACCTGGGCTGCAAGAAAACATAACAGTAGTATTTTCGGGAATAGACAGGTAATGTGAGAAAGAGTTTTCCTCTGGTGTGCTGCTATCTGTTTCTAGGTAGATGCCATCATCAAATCTGTTTCCACGGCACGCCTGAAAAACACATGGAAGGCAACAGCTGCTAAATAGCCTTTGTACACAGCCTTTTGTTTGCTGGATCCACACCCCCGGGATTCACTGCAGATTTTCTTGCGACTTATTCTATCTAGACCATGAGTGAGAGGTGATTCCTTTGCCATTTTCATCTGAATGGGCTAACCCCTTGATGACAAACCTATGGCACACATGCCAGAGGTGGCACACAGCGCCCTCTCTGTGGGCATGCGAGCTGTTGCCCCAGCTCAGCTCTGCTGCACATATAGGTGTGCCTCCCACTGGCCAGCTGGTCTTCAGATCTCTGCTGTGCATGTGCAGGGCGCCGGGGTGCGTGCAGGGCACTGTGCAAGCATAAGCAGGGGCGGGGTGCTTGGAGGGAGGCATATATGTGCAGGGGTTGTATGCGTGGGGGCCACTCACACATTTTGCGGGTTCACACGCGTGCACACTTTCGGCACTCAGTCTGGAAAAGGTTAGCCATCACTGGGCTAACCTGAAGGAATAAGATTAACTGTTTGCATTATACTTACATGCTTTTAAATAAATAAATAAATAAATGAAATAGCATTAACCAGAGGGCTTGGGAATTAGGGGCTTACCCAGGCAACAAAAATGGATTTCACCCTTTCTTCTCTTGCATAGATTGGCACCATTTGTATTTGCCTTTGGAAAAAATATCTATCTAGTATAACTGAATCGAAATCTGAACTTTACGCCTGCTGTAAAAGTATCCAGGAAATGCAATAAAGCTAATGTAGAACAGTAGTTTTTGTGATGCTGCCTAAGGAGAATTAGAAATACCTTTGCTTTCTCTTTTGACATCAGTCATGCAAGTATGCTAGACATGGCATCAAAAACATTATTTCCTGAACGAGTCATTTGTTTTTTTAAGAGGGTTTCTACTGCTACTGTACATATTTGCAGAGAGCAAACCCTGTTCACAAACCCAGAACTCATGTGCATGTAGAGAAGGTTGCCAGCTTTTGGTTGCATAACTTGGAAATTCTACCTTTGGACTCTGAAAATGACAGCCTGGGGTCATGAAGTCAAAGTTTTCTAGAATCTATTAATTTCATTGAGGTTATTTCCTTATTAAACTCAAATACATGCAAACAAGAGACACATGCAAAGGAAGCCTATGTTCTAAGGTTTCATAGTGGTCTTGAAATTATTGCAAGGCTGTGTTTTGCCAAGGCTGGAGATCCCTGTCCTATAGGATAAAAAAGACTGATTGAATTTCCCATTCTTTACCTGTATGAAGAAGATTTTAGGCTTTCCTGCCAAATGTGGACACCTTTCAGGAGATAAGATCTTATAAATGCGAGTTAGATTTAATGCTTGTCCTTGGGAATCCATTATGCTTCCTTCTTCTCCATGGCTTGAGAGGATGCTCACAAAACATTTCCCATGTTCTGCCTGGCTTTCTGCAAAGACACAATTTAAGGAAAGGGTAGATACTAAGATGTTGGGTTTTTGGTTTTTTTTAAGTGTCTCGTGATTCAAACACAGAGCTTGCCTCTCAATCAAATATAGAAAAAGACACCTAATCCATGTTGAAGCACACTCCTAGTGAGCACCAAAAGTACATTGAGGGGAGCATTGTCTAAGGCAGCCGTCTCCAACTTTGGCAACTTTAAGCCTGGCAAACTTGTCAGAAGGTCACAAAAGGTGATCACATGACCCTGGGACACTGCAACCGTCATAAATATGAGTCAGTTGTCAAGTATCCAAATGTAAATCATGTTACCATGGAGATACTACAAAGGTCATAAGTGTGAAAAATGATCATAAGTCACACTTTTCAGTGCCGTTGCAACTTTGAACGGTCATTAAGTTAATTGTTGCAAGTTGAGGACTACTTGTAAATCCAACTCATTAAACAATGACGACATGCAAGTAGTCTCGACATAGGACCATAATGGAGTTTGCTCATTATGATTGTCTGTCAAGATGGTTACAAAATGGCTGCTATGTGGCCAACCTGACTTTATGATCTTTTTTGAAGTGGATGTTAAGCAAAAGCCATGGTCATGAAGTGAACCAATAATTCACGTGTGTGTGTGTGTGTGTGTGTGTGTGTGTGTGTGTGGCATGGTTTTGCTAAAAGCCTGAAGTGTAAACCCTGGTAAAATGGGTCATGTGATTGTGGAACACTGCAAATGGATGGAGAGGAGAGAGAAAATAATAGAAAATAGAGAATGAAATGGAATAGAAAATATAGAATGTAAAATATAGAATAGAACAGAATAGAACTTTATTGTCACTTTAAATGTATACTAATCGGCATACATTAAAATGAAATTTTGTTGCATTCAGCTCTCAAAAGGTAACAATTATGCATATACTGACATACACCCACATATATGACACAGAAACATCACAGTCTAATTCAAATGTATAACATATATGTGGCAAAAAAAAATCCTGCAAATTTACATGACTGATGGCGCAAGGACAAAGCTGTTACAGAATCTAGTAGTCCTGCTAGATACTTCAATGCAAACCCCCCCCCCCCGGGCCATATTCATGCAACAATGTAATTGCCTCATATCTGTGACATTCTAAACCTCATTAGTTTTAATCTTGAATAGAATTATGCATGTGTAAACTTAGGCCACATTATGTTTATACTTCAATGTATTGTGTAACATTAGTAAATGGGAAATTTAGTTACCATATTTCCCCGAAAATAAGACCCTGTCTTATATTTTTTTTGAACCCTGAAATAAGTGCTTGGCCTTCTTGCCATGCGCTCAAAAGCCCAGTTGGGCTTATTATCAGGGGATGTCTTATTTTGGAGGAAACAGGGTAGCAGTTCCAATGTGGAACCTAATCAAATCCTGGGTTTTCAAGAATGCATCCTGAATCTGTTTCATCTGATCTCCTGTGCTCTTTGCTGATTTGCATACCACAGAATCCCAGCCACAAAACCACTGCAACCATACTTCCGTAGTGTATCCTGTTTTAAGTTCAGAAGCTAGGCAGGCTCTTCTGATGTTGTTTGTAGAAGGCTGTTGAGTTCTTCTTTGAAGGTCATCTCTCCAGTTCAGCATTTTTCAACTTCAGCAACTTTTAAAATAGGTGGACTTCAGCTTCCAGAACTCCCCAGCTGCATGCTCATTAAACTCACCCCTCAATCATCATCATCCATCAGTAAAGACCCAGTAAAGATGACAAAAAATCATATATTTTTATATCATATCATAATCAGCAGGATTATGTACAACCTAACTAATCTGGGTGTCCATTTAGTCTAAATCAGTGTTTCTCAATCGTGGCTACTGGAAGATGTGTGGACTTTGCTGGCTGGGGAATTCTGGGAGTTGAAGCCCACACATCTTCCAGCGGCCAAGGTTAAGAAACACTGGTCTAAATCCTCCCCACCCTTCTCTTCCCTGCAGCTCAGACCTTTCTGATGAACAGTAGAACAAAATTTTGGAGTCTCCCCCAAGCTTTCCAACACTTCCATGGAAGACTTTCTAGCATACCTTTTTGAGCATCTTAGTTGCCTTCAACCCAAACATACCTTTCTCATACACTTCTTCTATTTCTTTGGCTGTCAAATCCAGAAACAATTTCACATCATAATTGCACTTGGAAAGCGCTTTAAAAAGCTTGTCTGCTTCTCTTCGAGCCCCCATTCTTGGTTTAAGTCCTTTGGCTTGAAGGAACTGATGATTGACAATGATCACAGCTCGGTTCCTTTTGGGGCAAGCCATGCTTAGGAATCTCCTGATGTTGGACTGTTTAAAAGATTGCATGTGTGCACAGATATAGGTTTACATGTGCCCTTCTGAACTCTTATGATTCAGCATTCAGGGTGTGGAGCTATGAATAAAAATCTATATCCTGCTTGATTAGACAGATAACATTACAAACATCAGTCTTTCTCAGGCATGCAGTTCATACATGAAATGCGTCACAAAGCAGTTTTGATGTGGGTTTCGCTTATTCAGTAATATTGTAATATATTGAAACCGGTGTTTCAATTTGGAAAGTCCACTGCAGTTAATGAAACAAATATCCAAAAAATAAGTTTTAAACCATTGTTTTAAATGGTGTTTAAAATAAATGCAGTGATTAAGATGCATCTTTCTCTCTTCTCTGAGGGGTCTTTGGTGCTCTCTGAAGTTTGTTTGCTTGCAGACGTTTAATTATCCAACTAGGTAACAGCATCAGTGCACTCTCATTTTAATCAAAAGGCCAGCTCTGATTTGGCCTTGCAGGATACTTGATCTCAGTCACTGGTCTGTCAGCACCTCAAGCCAAATTGTGGGCATTTCATTTCATTCTTCACCGTTACAAAACCAAACACCCCACGTGTCTCTTAGCCCAGTTCTAGGCAGGTTGCCCTCACTCTGTGAGCCCCTCCCCCCAAAATAATAATAATATGGATTTAAAATAAAGCCTTGCCTTGTTTCTGACAAACGTTGATGGATTGGGCTCAGATGTAACATAAAACTACCAGGGTGAGAGCTAATCAGAGAAACATCAGAATGGAGCAGAATCTTCCACTGTTTCCTGGTCGAAGACCTGATCTCTAGCAAGTGCCACTTCTGAACAAGCAGAAAATCTTCCAAATGAACTGGAAGATATCTGGCTGCAGGCGGAAGGATCAAACCCACCAGCGATTCCCAGGGTTCGTTCGTTCCTTCGTTCCTTCCCTCCCTTCTCTGTTCAACTGAAGCAGCTTCTTGGATGAAAGTGAAACATTTTCAAAGAAAAACCCAAGAAAGTCCCGTTGCCTTTTGGAAAAGCACTTTTGGGACAGCCATGACCTGGATGACTGAAAATCTCCATAGACAATAGAGATTCCCTTTTCAACGCCATGCAGCGTAGCCCCGAAACTAAAACTTTCCTGCGGCTTATTAAAACGTGAGGTTTGGACTCAGGAAATGGGAATCAGTTCGATGCAAACCCGCTTAAACCTCATGCATGCTCCCCACGCCACAGCCCCTTGCTTTATTTTATCTTTTCTTTCCGAGTGGTGCCTTTGCCACCAAGCAGAGCGAACGCAGAGCACGGAGCGAGCCTCCCAATCCCAAACTAAACTCGGACTACGCTTCCCAGCATGCAAAGCGGGCGCGCCTGCGCTTTTTGCTCCTGTGGGCGTTACGAGCGGGGGAGGGAATGTTAGCAACAGAACCCAGATTGGAGGAAAAACGGCGGACTTAAAACCCGGGTTCGGTCCAGCTGTTCAGGAATGACACCTCCGTGGGTGCGTGACGAGGGGCAGAAAGGCAGCAGGGGGCTCTGGGGAGAACCGTGGGCAGAGCAACGGGTTTTGGAATGTGGGAACCTGTTGACACGTATCTGCAGCTGCGTGCAGGGGGAGAAAGAGAGCCTGGGCAGCTGGCAGGTGTGGCGAAAAGATTTAGGGGTAAGAGTTAGTGAGTTGGGGGTTGTTGAGAGAGGGCAGAAAGAAAGCCCCTCTGGGACAGGAGGTCGTGGGAATGGTGTTTTTATTGGGGGGCGGATTCTGTCGTGATCAGATGGCTTTGTAGAAAGAACTATAAAAGGTGAGTCTTTTTCAAAAAAATAATTGTGGAGCTAGAGAAGGAAGTGGGAGTGGGTGCAGGGAGGGTTCAAATTTCAGGTTGCCTTTTCTTCACCTGAAACGCTGCTTCCATCAGTGACCAAGCTGGGCTACCAGCATTCCTTCATCCCTTGCACCTTCGTTTCCCCCGTTAATCCCTTCTGGCCTTTTGTAGTATAACAGCAAACACCCGTTTGCCTCCAGGCTGTAATTTAGACGCATCAGAACTCAATGGACATCCTGACAACCTGGACAGGTTCCCCAAGCCAGTTATGGAGTTCCCTCTTAGGACCTTCCAACCAGAGCAATTGGAAGTTCTGTCGGTGGGCGTGGAAAGCTGAGCTGCTCCATTTTTGCAAAACCCCCCCACTCCCCCCAAGAATCATCAAATGAGATGATGCATTTCCAAATTAGAACTTGGGGTCAGTCACTCAGACAGCAGTGACT
>JANHFM010000002.1:16090-30090 GCA_032468115.1 Grayia smithii | reverse complement strand
CTCCCGACAAAACAAACGGAGGTGCCGGCAGCCCTTAAAAAGGGCTGTCGCCGGCACCGGAAGTCAAACCGGAAGCCCATCGCTGGAGATTTTAAAGAAAAGATTGGAGATAGCAGTTTACAGAGTCAGCATCTTACCCCCAACAACCTGGGTCCTCATTTTACCCACCTTGGAAAGATGGAAGGCTGAGTCAACCTTAGGGACTCCTGCTTTGGACTGGAAGACCTCCAAGGATCCTTCCAGCTATGTCTGTCTGTCTGTCAGTCATCTTATTTATATTATTTTATTTGCCCCCCATCTGTAACACAAGGTAACTATGATTCTATGATTCTAATTTGTTTTTAACATAAAGGTAGGTACATTGGACAGTTGGCAAATCACAGTGCAAATATTACAGAATATGACTGAATTGTTATCCAATGCTTTGATTAAAGAATAGGAATGCTATAAGTAAAATATTATTGAGCTTCTATCCCCAGTGAAGCCCCACTGAATTCAAGGGTGCATTCTTTTGATCAATTATACTTATGAATACAGGTAGTCCTCAACTTACAACAGTTCATTTAGTGATTGGAGTTACAACAGCACTGAAAAATGTGACTTATGACCATTTTTCACACTTATGACCATTGCAGCATCCCCATGTGATTTTCATTCAGATGCTTGACAACTGACTCACATTTATGACAGTTGTAGTGCCCCAGAATTTGCGACCTGAAAAGCAAAGTCAATGTGGAAACCAGATTCACTTAACAACCATGTTATTAATTTAATAATTGCAGTGATTCACTTAAGAAATGTGGCAAAAAAGATCATAAAATGGGTCAAAACTCACTTAATTTCTCACTTAAGAACATAAATTTTGGGCTAAATTGTTGTATGTTGAGGACTACCTGTATTTACTTGGGAGAAATACAGCAAAACCCATCTATGTATAATTATGGGCAAGATTATGATAGAAACCTCAGTACAGTACTGTGTGCCATTCTGGTTTACCTTCGAGTAAACGATTTAGCATTTAGCATTCCCAGGGCCCTTGAGGCAATAAATGGAGGCTTGCTTTTTTTTATTTTTAAGGCTGATAGTTGTGTTCACAGGAAGACTCTGTAACCATTTGGACTCCCTGCATGTATGTATCACAAGATGACTGATACATACCTCCAAAGCTTCAGATCACCAGTCAGAATAAAGCAAAGTTAGTGTCAGTTTGGGCATCCATTCCTGACAGACAGGATGAAAGTGGGATTAATCCAGAGGTCTTCAAATTTGGCAGCTTTAAGACTTGTGGACTTCAACTCCCAGAATTCTGGAAATTGAAGTCTACAAGTCTTAAAGCTGCCAAGTTTGAAGACCTCTGGATTAATATGTGGTGACAATAACATGTCCTTGAAATAACACTTGTCAGATGGGCTGTTGTACCTGTCTGGCAAGATGAAATGCTCTGAAATATCAGAACGGCTCATCATGGTTCCTGATGGAGGCTAATCCATTTTACAAAGAAATTGCCAATAGGAGGCCTTGCCTATTTGCACACAAACATCTACAGTGCCTGTGAAATTATAGCTGGTTCTGTGACTTTGACACTTTCTTTTCCAATACCTTCAAGTCCATCCCTTCAGTACTGCTGCAGTACAGGCATATATGGGCAGGTAATCCTTGATTTACAACATTCGTTTAGTGACCAAAGAGACAATGGCACTGAAAACTTTCAACTGAGCCTCACGCTTAGGATCAACATGCATCCAAGTCTGAGAGCTTGATAACCGGCATGTATTTATGATGATTGCAGGATCATGAGGTCACGTGATCATTTGCGACATCATTCGACCTCTGACAAAGTCCAAGGGGTAAGCCGGATTTGCTTAATGACAGCATGAATCATTTAACAAGTGCTGTGATTAACTGGCAAAAAAGTTGGACAATTGGGTATGAATTACTTAATAACCATCTTGCTGAACAACAGAAATTGTGATCCCAATTGTCGTAAACTGAGGATTACCTGTATACTGCACATACGATATACAGCTTGGGGAAAAAATGATCAATGACAGGACTCAGATGTTCCCTTCAGATTTCTGTTTATTCATGCTGTTATCTTGTTCTTTCAGAAGGGTTCTTCACTCCCTTTTATGTTTACCATAATTCTCAGCACAGGCTTGTGTTTGATAGAAAAAAACCAAACATAACACAACTTTGCAGTTGTGAAAAGTTCAGCTTTTGATTAACTATTTTATATTGCTTTTGTTGTCCACCTTGAATAGTTCTCTGGAGTGAGTACTGTTTTTAAAATTCAGATTTCACAGTAGCTATCAATTGCAGGTGTTTTTGATCTGTCTCTGCTGCCATTTATTTATCTTTATAAATATTGTCTTTCAACCAAATGAAAGTCAAGCATGGTGTGAGCCCAAAGTACCATCAAATCCAGTAAGATGCAGTTGCACAATGGGGAAAGGTAATAGAATTGGACAGATGGTCCACAGGAGATGATTTCACAAATGGGATGCTTCATGGAAAAAGTGGTTTGTCTGTTTTTTCTTGGATGATGGAAACCCATGGAAGAGAGATTGAAAGACATCCGTATTTAAGCATAAGAATTTATGTATTTGGTTCATTAAACTATGCATTTCTGCTTTGGCTTAAATTTCAAGGTAAATCCTTTGAAGTCTCCATGACATCTTCAAAGGATATTGAGACTGGAACACTCACCCAATACTGCTAGGTTGTTGACTGTGGGACCTGAATAACATTGCAAAAATACCATCAGTAAACTTGTTTTCAAACTGGTAAACCACAGAAACCTCTCTTTCGAGTGTCGGTACTCTTAATCCCCATTTGAACCTGCTAAACACATCATAAATGAAGAGGAAGAAATGTGGGGTTCCTTGGGCAAGCCTGATTTAGCAGAAAACAAGCAGTGACATAACACAAAGGGTGTTCTAGGAGAAGCAAGCAGAGGGGTTGAGATGAGATGCTATTTTGAGAACATAACCTACAGCTGCATCTTATGTGATTAATTTGATTTTTTGTTATCTTGGGCCTCTGGAAAACGTCCTGCAAAACAGTGAAACATTACAAATCAACCCTGGGCAGGGTGGAAGGGAATACGTGCTAGTTTGTGACAGCCCCAAATACGAATTTGGAAGCACCTTTTTAGAATACCCAATTTTGTTCAAAACCAGCAATGTTTGCGAAGAGCAATCAGCCATTAAGAGTTCAAGTCTGAAATTCTAACCTCGTCCCTTGACTTCATTCATTTTTGCCTTGGGAAGAGGATACCTAGAATCACACTGGTCGTTCCTTGTGATCTGCCCCACAATTTTAATATTTATGTTCCTTTTGCAGAAAAAAAAACCCCAAAGCTGCGTGAATCTTTTCCTTTCTGCAGCGTAATACTGTAGCTCATTCCTCTACTTCTGTAAAAGCCTCATCAGATAGCAGATACAGATACTTTAGCTCAGGCCCTGCTTTGGATATTCTTTTCTATCGGTGTGACTCCATCCATGGGAGGGATGGGGGCCCCAAATGATGCAGCTCTTTTCTGAAGACGCTGGGCTGGAGCCGTCTTTGCCGCTTGGTTTTGCAGGCTGTGAATAAAGGATGGCGAAGATTTCTGCCTTACTCAAACCGGCTGCCTAACCTCCCAGATTTCCTATCTCTCTCCATGTCTCTGGAATCTTGTTAGGCTGTCCCTGTTCTTGGAGGGGCCTGGCATCCAGATCAGAAGCGAGAGAGGGTTGTTGCTATCCATCCGTGTCTGAGAGTTAATGCATATTGATGAGGGAGGCTGAGCCCACAGCTCATTCAAGCTCTCTGCAAAGAGGAGAGGCAGTCCAGTGACTAGGAACAGCGCGCAGTGTTCCTCCTGCATAGACAGCTGCTGGCCGGTTCCTCCAGCCAGATTGGTTTCCCTTCCTTCCCTCCATCACTTGGGCCTACCAGATGGGATGCTGAGGTGAGCAGAGTGTTGCCAGCACACTCAGGTGCGTATTTGTGGAGGCTGGGATGGGCTAGGAGAACCAGAGGTATTTCCTGGGCAAGGGCTTCAAAGGTGCTTTCTCCCATTGTCTGCTGTGAAAGGCCCAGCAGATCAGACCTTTTCAACTCCCCACATTATCACCCTTCCACAGCAGCCTGTCATTGGGGTGGGGTAATGTTGTGCCTCTGAAAAAAGAAGGATGAGATTCTGAGAGTTCCTGACAGGTGGATGCATGTTTGGGCAACTGGGGAGATGCTGGAATGAGGACAGCACCATCTTTGTGCACGGGAACAAGGTTGGTCTGTTTGGAGGAAGGCATCTATAGGGTACTGCCTCTTTGCCTATAGATTAAGGTTGCATTCCATGGCTTGGAGAAGAGAGGGCTTGCCTTTTGTTCGAGTGACAGCTGGGCTGAGGGATACCAGGCGAGTGTTTGTACAGGTGGGAAATGTCTCCATATATCGAATGGCTGGACCGAAAGGGAAAGAGAGATGTGACCAGGGTTATTTGCGGAGACAAAGAGGTGGGAGGGGGGCTCTGCAATGAGGCCTGCGATATCTGGGCAGCCAGGTTTTTATTTAGGGGGCTGCATGGAGCAGGGCTACGGGTGTTCCTGTGGGGAGGATGCTTGGGCATTGAGCTGGGTTTTGGAGGTAACATCATTAGAGGATCATGATTTGTAGAATTAGACGTGTGGGAAACGGATCAGTGATTTTAGAACTGGGAAAAGGCTGGGATGCCTGCTTGTGGTGTGTGTGTGTGTGCGCGCGCGTGTGTGTGTGTGTGTGATGTGAGAACCTGTGTGGGAAGCTCTGAGAAGGAGGATCAGGTATGTAATATGATCTGCAGGAGCTGGTGGGTGTACCTGCAGGTTCTGTTTGGTTGGTGGTGAGGCAGAAGGGGTGTTAAAGTGACTATGCTGGAGAAGCTGAACTCTGCATCTCTGCAGATGGATGCTGCAAAAGCAAAAAGAGAAAGGGATGAGGCTATGATTTGTAGGTAATTTGGTTTTTCTTCATTGATTTTTGAAGATCAGCATTAAAATAGGGCTTTGATTGTTGCTACTTCTTATAAAGGCAAACAAGTTTTTGGTATCATCCTTCCTTAAATAGTATAACAGTGATGTGAACTATACCAGGAAGTAATAGTTCAAAGAAGCTGGGCCAGGACTAAAATCAGGAACTAGTGTCTTTTGAAGTCCCATGATTTGGACAGGGCTTATTGATAACACCCTCACTGGCCCAGCCAAGTGAAATTCAGCTACCCTCACTCACATCATCATTCCTGGTGTAAATCTGGCTATGTTGCTGTGTCGTTGTGGTATGCTATGCATTATAATGCTGGATCTCAGCTACCTCAGGTTGTTGCTGGCTGATGGTCACCACTGCCAGACTAGTTCTGCTGTACTCAGCAAAAGAGGAGTCCCCCAATGGCGCTTTTTCTCATCATCTTCTCAAACTTGCTGGCAGCTCTGTCCAAGGATAATGGATGACGAGGCTTTTCCATCAAGGCCTCTGAGCCTTGCATTTCATAGCTAGAAATCAGGTATATTGAAGGAACTGCCTAAGAATAAGTCATTGCAAACTTGAGTCAGTAATTACAAGTCATAATGTCTGTTTCTCCACTCTTATTGGATAAAATGAGCATAATAGTAATATATTTAGTGGGGTTATTGCATGAAAAAGAAAGGGAGAGAAAAAGGAAGGAAGGAAGGAAGGAAGGAAGGAAGGAAGGAAGGAAGGAAGGGAAGGGAGGGAGGGAGGAACAGACCTATTTTGGTTACTGAGCCTTTAATAAGCCTCTATTAACCATTTCCTAGTAATTTGCTCTCTCTATCTTGTGCTTTGCTTGTTTTGTTTTGGAGACACTAAAGAGAGAGAGACTGCACGTTTTGGAGACACTGCATGTTCCTAGATCTAAAACTCAGCTCCCTCTCCAAAGTGAGGAGAAGTTAAATTACAGAGTGGGTGGATGGCTCTGTTCTTTCCCAGTTGCAAATGTGACCTCCTGCTGGGTGGTGCATGGCATGAAACTTGCTGTACAAAGCTGAGTTCTTGGTTTGAGCATGTTGGATGGACTATTCAGTTCAAATTCAGTTTAATAACAGCTGTCAGAAGAAAGAGCCAGGGGCTTTGAGTGTACCCATCAGTTGTTACTAGGATAGACTGTGCAGATATATGACTTATTGGTTACAGTCTACCCTCTGTAACCAATTACATCACATTATATTATAATGTGTTTTTGTTTACAACATAGCAATTCTTTCTAAATGTGCATGGGCATGTATATATTAGTATATATAAATACACATGACTTTTGTTTCCCTTTTTGATGCTGCAGCTCTTCTCTCTTTTTGGAGAGATTGAAGCAGCTACCTAAGTGCCTCGCTTGCTATTTTTCATCTTGCATTTGCCAAGATGCTTTTTCAGTGGCTTCTAACTTACTGAAACACAATATTTCTTTTTGCCCTTGTTCATCTTGGCTTTTAAGTTGACTGGTGATGAGTTACCATCTGGCCAATCCATGTAGCACAAAGCTGGTGCAGCAAAGCAGCCCTTTCCAAATAGATGTGATTGGGAAGTGGTCTTAGACTTCTAGAATTCCTAGCCCACATAAAATTCTAATTTTGGGAGTTCTGATTGATTGCCACCCCATTTTAAAGAATGCATGGGACTTCTGCAGGTCAGACGGGAGATTTGTCTTGCTTGTTGTCTTCCCCTGTTATGACACCTGGCTTGGTTTGTGTGTTGGAGTCCCCAAATGTGCTTTCTCCATTCCTTGACCATCATGTGGTCAAGCTACAGAATCATCAGGGAGGGATCTTGTAGTTGGGACGTTGGGAAATGTGTCCTGTCGCAAATAGCGTGGTGTTGACCTTGGATGACTTTCTCTGTGTCAGTTTTTCTTCCTCTCCTTCAATGAGTCACCTCTTTCTAGTCTCTGCTCTTAATTCATTGGCCATCAAAGAGCCAATAAGCAAGTAGGCAGCAATAACAAGGAAGACAGGGAGAAAGCTGCAGGTCCAGGAAGTGATTCCAGCAGCCCTTCATTTGGGAGTGTAAACTTTGGCACATGCCAATCCTCCTAACCTCTGTCACTAGGTGAGGGGTCTTCCTTAAATCTTCTGTCCCTGAGAAGGAGTTGTGCTGACTCTCATGAACCCAGAAACCATAAGACTTCCCTAAATAGCTGCATGAGAAGAACCTCAGATTAGGGTGGGATACTAATCTGTATTTTCTTCCAAAATATGATGGGGAATGTGGCATGTTTTAGGACTTTTTTTAATACTGAGATGGATAAAGAAAAATGGGTGACCATGCCAAGCAAATTTCATATTTTGATTCTTCTCCTTTGATGTCCACCTTCAGTTGCTTTTGTCACCTCATAATGACCAAGGGGAGTTGGAAGCTTATATAAAATAAAGTAGTAATTGGAAGGCCAACTTGTATTTTGCTGCCTGTCCAGAAACTGACCATTTCCTTATATCTGGAGGTCAATAGGAGGGGAAGGTACTAGTAGTCCTTGATTACAAAAGTTCATTTAGTGACCATTCAAAGTTACAACTGCACTGACAAATGTAACATGATCATTTTTCATAGTTATGACCTTTGCAGCATCCCCATGATCATGTGATCAAAATTCAGATGCTTGGCAATTAGTTCATGTTTATGGTCTTTGCTGTATCCCAAGGTCATGTGATCCCCTTTTGCAACTTCTGACCAGCAAAGTCAATGGGGAAACCAGATTCACTTAACAACCAGGTTACTAATCTATCAACTGCAGTGATTCACCTACCAACTATGGCAAGACAAGTCATAAAATGGGGAAAAATGTACTTAACAAATGTCTCACTTAACAATGGGAAATTGGGGCTCCGTTGTGGTTGTAAGTCAAGGACCACCAGTAGTTAGAATAAAAAATGGAAGAGGTGGAAAGTTCAGTGGTTGATAATGTGCATGGCAGAGAAAATCTCTGAATGGCCACAATACATTCAGATCTGCTGAATCCAATGGAGGCCTCCTTGTAGTAGCCAGGGGGACAACAACTGTGTTGTGCTGTTTGAAAGAGTTCAGTATAGGAATAATGAAAGTGATTGTAGAGTAGTGGTCCCCAACCTTTCCAGCTTTCCATAGCAGGTGTGGCAGGGAGGAGAGGGGGCTGGTTCTGGGCACACAGCTCCATTTGTGTATGCAGCGGACATGCCTGCCTCCATTTGCCACTCACTCAAATTGAGCTTTGCGCAGAAGATCCTGCCACTCACGCATGTGAAGCTGCACGTCGCTTGCATGGCCCGGCTCCAAATGGCCCGTGGCCCAGAGGTTGGGGACCCTATAAATAAGATATAGAGGGGACTTCCAGTGAGATGGTTGCATGTAGATGAGCTCCACCTGATAATTTTAAATTTCATTCCATAAATAGATATTGGGTAGGAGGGGTGTTTTTTTTTTAATCGAAACACACAGCTATGATTTGCTGCCTTTGTAGTTTTTAACCGTGGGGGATGCAGTATCTAGTCTGGTCACTGTGTGTGTCGACTTTTAGCTACTCTGTTAAAACAGGACATTGCTTGGGGTATATCATCATGGAGATAATCTACACTTCATACCCCAGCGGTTAGTAGTGATTGCACAATCTCTGTGGATGCCATATGCCGGATAAATAAATAAATAAGATATGATTTGACAGCCACAAGTTAAGTATGCTGTATAAGTGCAGTGTGCTGATAACAAAAAATGTAAACTAAAGGTGGAAATGTCTTATCTCACAGAATTTACTTTATCTCTTCCAGTTATAATCCAGGCAGCCAGTTAGTAAAGATGAGAATACTAATTGAAGCAGGATGGAAAAACAGTTGAGAATATAATGAGTCAGAGGGTTGTAATTATTACTGAAATACTTAAAGTGGTCTTCACAAGGGGGCTCCTGTTCTACAACAGAGCAATAGGGATGTTAGAGATTTGGACCTCAGCGCTTTGGCAGAATTGCTCAGGCAATTCAGGTACAATTCAACTTCACAGCCTGCAGTGATACATTCATCCCACTGTATTGAGAAGAAGAGATTTGTATCCTCTGTTTTCTTGCTAGCCCTGAGGAATGTTTCCTTTGCAGAGGAAAAAAACAAAAAGAGGCAGGACAGAAAATTTTGGAAAAAGTTCTCTT
The DNA here is from genome assembly GCA_032468115.1 of Grayia smithii. Classification (NCBI taxonomy): domain Eukaryota; kingdom Metazoa; phylum Chordata; class Lepidosauria; order Squamata; family Grayiidae; genus Grayia; species Grayia smithii. The sequence goes on along the minus strand of JANHFM010000002.1, from coordinate 20,954 downwards.
TTCCGACTTTTCTCTTTTTTTCAATTTCCTGGGTCTTGATATTTGTAAAGGCTAGCATGGAAATAAACCAGGCTGGTTTAGAGCCTTTCTTGGCTAATGATCTGATTACTGCGCATGAAATTTCTGATTGCCCAGAGATTCCAGGTAAAGGTTTTAGGCTGAACAGAGATGATACTGCCTTAAGTAGATAGGATGATAATGATGATGTGGTTTTGATTCATGAAAAATATGGCAGGGAAAAGAACCAACAAAATAATAACTTCTTTGACCAATAGAAATTTGAGACTCATCCAGGAAGATGGGAATTATCTCAAGTAACATCTGAAGATATAACAGGTGCCCAGCAAGGTGGTTTCTTTAATCCATAGTTTATATATCTGAAATATTTAATCCTTGCAAAAAGATGTTTAATCTCTTTGTCATCCTGCCTGGTGCTCTCATAACTATGTCAATCACTTTACAAGAAGTTTCCCACAGCCTGATCAGAGTTCTGATCCCACTTTGGTGATCAGAGTTCTGAGTAAAGTTTTCCAATTGTGGTTCTCCAATTCAGTTCTCCTTGGTGGTTGCCACATCTACGAAAATGATGCTTTGGTTTTCAACGGGTGTGATAGTGTAGAATAGAGGTCTTCAAATTTGGCAGCTTTAAGACTTGGCAGCTTTAAGACTTCAACTCTCAGAATTCTCCCGCCAGCTATCCACAAGTCCATAAGTCTTAAAACTGCCAAGTTGAAGACCTTTGGTGTAGAAGGTGCATTGTGCTCTAGATGGTAATCACTCTGTAAGTGCAAAGACCATAACATTTTAACACCATCATTTTCAAGAATGGAAGTGAAATTCTTGCACAGTTAAATATCTGTGGAGATTCTGTCATCCAGGTCATGGTTGTCCCAAAGGTGCTTTTTCAAGAGGCAACTGGACTTTCTGGTTTTTCTTTGAAGATGTTTTGCTTCCCACCCATGATTTTTGGATGAGAAGCGAAATGTCTTCAAAGAAAACCTCTTGAAGGTTGAGGTGTCTCTTGAAAAAGCATCTTTGGATAACCTTCTAAAGGACCTTGACTCTGCCATTCCTTGTTAGAACCTTTTTATTCCTGTATTTACTCTTATAGAACCTAATTTTTCCTTTCCCAAATACCAATACTTACTGTTGGAAAGCAAGGTGGCACAATGGCTTAGTGATTAAACACATTAAGCTTGTTAGCTGGAAAGCTGACAGCCCGGGTTTGAGACCTGAGTGCCACGTGACGGGGTGAGCACCCATCCTTGCCCCAGCTCCTGCCCATCTAGCAGTTCGAAAGTATGCAATTGTGCATACATAAATAGGTACCACTTCAGTACCTAAGGTAAATAGTCATGCTATCAGAAGTGTCTTCAGGCAACACTGGTTCCCTCGGCTAAGAAATGGAGATGAACATCGCCCCCTAGAGTTGGACACAACTGGGGAAATCTATCTTTACTGTTGGAAAGAATAAGGAAGAATAGGGAATGTATTTCTACAATAATAAAATCAGTTATTTTATTAGTTGGTCCAAGATGAAGGGCTAGAAGATGCTTCAGATGTTGGCACTGGGAGAAACTAGAAAATATTAGTGGTCAGTAAAGTATAAAAAGGGGAGCTGTGAGGCTGTGTGTATAAATACAAATAACCCGGTCATTGACTAAAAAAGGTGATTTGACCTTTCTGTGATCTTCATTAGAAAAATTAATAAGATGATAACACTTATGTTCCAAGAACACAATGATGGATCCATGGGGAATTTTAGGATGTGCATATGCTGTTGATAAAAACGTAGGACAATACCAATAAAGCTGGTTAATAATTGCCTATATTTGTGATTTGAATATGGTTTTGTATTTATTGGGACTCAACTAATCTCATATTTTACTGTATTGTTCAATGCTTGGGATAACATTATTAGTTAAAAGGAAACACAATATTTCAGTGCTGAATATTACTCTGTGATACCTTCAAAAATGCTGACTGTTCCCAAGACTAGTCCTCATTTAGTGGACACAACTGGAACCAGCAATTTGGTCACTAAATAAAGCAATCCCTAGGTGAAACTACAGCTTATGATCTTACTTCAGCTTTCATTTTCTTTATGACCTGTGAAGATCATAAATGTGATGATTGGTCATAAAGTTACTTTTTCATTACTGTTGTAACTGAATGGTTGCTAAACGAGGCAGTCGGTAAACAAGAACAGCCTATATTTCTGATTCTGAAATGCCCTATAATACTGGTGGACAATTGGAACATTTGCCCCACTATTGTCCCAAGAAGGTCATGGTAATAGTAGTGCGCCATATTATTATTGACCCCAAATTTTATTGTATGAGTGTAATAATGTATAAGAGGCTATGGACCTACCAATTATGAAGATCTGGTTGTGATAATTTTGCTTTTCAACAATTGCAGCACCTCCTTTCAGCAGCCCAAGTGCGATTGTGTTACCTGCAGATTCTTGGAGACCTGAAACTCTATGGAGGGAAAGTCTTTAATGTCACGCTCATGGTAAATTTATGATGTCTAATAGGAAAGAAAATGTGGCAATCACACATATCAATCATCAATAGACACACAAATTCTATTTACATACTATTCAAAAGATGCAATCCTAGAAAGGAAACAAGCAGACTAGAACACATCCTGTTCCCAGAAGCCAACACCCAGATAGGCAAAAAAACAGGACCAGATAAACATTCAGGGAAGAAATAACATCTTAATCAATGAACCATCAAAATAGTATTTTTTAGTGAATGTCTCAGCCTTTCCACCATTGCATTCAACTCTTCATGTTACAGCATCCCTGCAATTTATGGAGTTTTCTCAAGGTCATTGGGAATGTCGTGATGCAAGGAAACAGTTCGAATCCTTTATTTGAATTAGCTAGGTCTCTGTCTTAAAATGACTTTTAAAACCCCTTGTCATCATTTGTACCTCTTACAGATTAAATAAGGCAGTTATTTGATGTTTATTGATTAGAATTGAACTGCTTGCCATATGAGCCAAAATAAAATTCAGTGATCAAATGTCAGGACACGTGCATACATCACAGATTGCAATAATGATGCAATGACACAACCTAGGGTGTGGCAATGTTAAGTCATCTATCACTGCTCACATTAAAAGAAGTTCCCTGCTTCCAATGTGGTGTACAGATACCATTAAAGAAAGGAGTGGCCCTTTTCTGAAACAAAGGATGTCATAGTAATTAATGAATTGAAGCAAGAGCAGGGAGCTGTCATTCTGAGTAATGCTATTGTTCAGCTATTACTTGAGGTATCTCTCTTACTTTCCTGACTGACAGAGATATGGTGAGTTTACAATAGGAAGGGGAATTGAATTGAATTGAACTGAATTCATGGAGGGAAGGCAAGATGAACAGAAAATAGTACCCATGTAGATGACTCAGATTTTTCACCAATAAAAAATGAATGTTGCTAGTTCTATCTTATTGGATAGTAGTTAGTAGTGGGACGAAGTGGTCCTGTAGATGTAAAGGCTGTAAACCAAGAAGGGTTTTAAACAGGGGTGGGCTTCAAAAATTTCAGCAATGGGTTTTCTGCCCGGTTGCTGGGTAGGCATGGCCACAATGGATGTGGCTTCCTGCACCATGGCGGGGGTGGGGGTGTTTTCGCCTTCCCCAGGCTCCGGAGGCTTTCCTCAACCCTCTGGGAGGGCGAAAACTGCCTCCCCCGGGCTCTGGAGGCCCTCCAGAGGCCAGAAATAGGTCCATTTCCGGCTTTCTGGAACTTCCAGGAGGCCTGTTTTTCCCCCTCCCAAAGCCTCCGTGCAGGCCCTGAACTTACCTCGCATCCAAAACAGACCACGTGGAGACTCCTAGGAGGGGCAGAGTGGGCGAGGCCAGCCAGGGTAGGATTTGGAGGTTCTCCGAACCAGCCATAATGTTAGCTACAGGTTCTCCTGAACCCAAGCGAACCCGTAGCAGCCCACCCCTGGTTTTAAACAGTTAATACTTCGAATTGTGCTGGCAACTAGAGAGGTGGGGACACAGCAGACTTTGTTTAGCCTTGTGAGAGTGTTGCCCAAGGTGAAACAATTGTCCATGGCTGTAACAAATTTCAGAAACACTTTTTGCTGTTAATGTTTAATGTGTAGCAATAAACAATGCATAGGAGAAGATGCCCTTTGTGGTACACAAGGCCCAGTTATTTTAAGAGTTCTGAAATTTAATATCGGCATTAGAAATGTCAAGCCAGTCTTTTCTGATTCTGACCTTGAAATAACCAGTAACCTGTTTTTCCTGAATTCCATGCATGACATTATTTCTCTTTTGCTTGACAAGGAAATAAATAGACCCTATATTTTTACCTCATTAATCATTTCTTCATCACCATTCAGAAAGGGGCCTGATGCTACATATAAAGTCAGATGACGAACAGGCTGCTGGATATTTGATGGTAAAAGGTTGAGTGCCTATATTTTGAGTCACTGAATTCAACTCTTTATCCCATTAGTGTGTCTGTGTATAGATAACACATAAGATCAGTTCAGAAAGGCCTACCATCGGAGACCTTGAGATGAAGCCACTGTTCTCTTCCACCCATTTGTTCCCAGGACCAGCCTTGATACTCTCCTGCCAATTAACTGGTTGGCCAGTCACTTTCAAAGCTGTGAGCATTTTTCAGAGGTATAAACTGTGAGCAGCCCACAGCTTGATCACCACGTCTGTTAAGATGAGCTAGGATCATCCAAAAATGTTCAGTCAGAAGCAATTACCCGTATTTTTCAGAGTATAAGATGCACAGGAGTATAAGACGCACCTTAGTTTTTGGGGAGGAAAATAAGAAAAAAGCTGACTGGGGGTAGATCTGCCTCCTGGAATACCCCCAATCAG
>JANHFM010000001.1:1303508-1313596 GCA_032468115.1 Grayia smithii | reverse complement strand
ATCCAGCCACCTCGTTCTCTGTCGTCCCCTTCTTCTTTTGCCCTCAATCTTTCCTAACATTAGGCTCTTCTCCAGTGTGTTAGTCATGTTTGTGTATATTGGAGGTAGTGACCCTTTGACATTAAAATTTGATTTTAATGTATGCCGATTAGTGTACATTCAAAGTGACAAAGTTTATCCATCTATCCATCCATCCATCCATCCATCCATCCATCCATCCATCCAAGACTACTATCCTATAACAGTAGGAGCATAGAAGCCTAGCAGTCATGTCCCCTCTCCCCTTATGCCTCTGATTCTGGGGCTAATTATTTTATTTATTTTGTCAATAAATAAATATAAAAATATCTTGTATATAAGATAACAGGTAAAAGTATAAACATAAATAGAATACATGGAAAGAGTAAGAGTAAAAAGGAATATTTGGACAGGGACCGTAGGCACGCTGATGCACTTATGCACGCCCCTTACAGACCTCTTAGGAATGGGGTGAGGTCAACAGTAAACAGTCTTAAGGTTAAAGTTTTGGGGATTTGGCAAAGAAACCACAGAGTCAGGTAGTGCATTCTAGGCATTGACCACTCTGCTGCTGAAGTCGTATTTTCTGCAATCGCATTCTACGCTGCGCCAAGGATTTTAAAAGAAACCGCTCGGCTTCCCTTTCCAAAGGCAAAATTCGTCCTTCCCTGCATGGTTTACTTGAACCTGAGGTGGAATTATAGCGTCAGTCCCTCCGTAACTCATCCTCCAACCAGTGCGGCCAGCCTTTTATATCTGGCTGCGGCCGCAGAAAGACCGCCTCCTCGCCCGCCCCAGGAACAGGAAGGCGAGAAGCCGCGCCGGGCCTGGGTTCCTTCTTTTCGAAGGCGCAGCTCACTCAGGGAGCTTCCCGATCGCTGGGGAGCTGGGGTCCAGAGACGGGGCGGCGGACAACCAAATCTTTCGGTGACAGACTCCCATCGCCGCTCCGCTCGAAACAGGGAGTCGGCTCGGAAGCCTTACCCGGCACCTCTTCGCTCCCCTCGATCGAGATGGATCTAGACAAGCTTCTTATGGACGAGGAGGGCGCTTTCTCCCTGAGCGGCTTCCAGGAGTTCACGGTGAGTTATCATCGTCGTCGCTCCAATCCAACCCGTCCCTGACCGCCAATGCTGTTTTTGCTTTGAATGGTCGTGTCCTCTTCCTGTCCAGGACGGCGCCTTTCTTTCTTTGATCGATAATAGCTCTGTGACGCGCGCCCTTGCTTTTAATTCAGGCGGAAAGATGTGTCAGTTTTTATTGTTAGAACCGAGACAAAAATCTTTACTGAACCTGCTTCAGATCGCCCCGGGATCTTACCAGCAACCCCCCTGTTTCCTTTCAGCCCACTTGCATTTCTTCCTTCAACAAATAAATAACATTTCTGTATCAGTGATCCATTCCTTTAAGAAAATCACATTGAGGCGTGAATTGTAACTTTCCTTATAATTTCTGTGCCTGATTACTTACCTCCTTATTCTGAGGAAATAAGACTGCAAACCCTGATGACAAAAACAAGAGATCAAAAGAATAAAATATAAATTATAATCAGACAAAGGTATAACAAGGACTAAACAAGGGCATTCTGTTGTGGAGACAGAGGCGTTGCCAGTTCTTCACTTTGGCACCTTCCACATCTTCAAAGGATCAACTAGATCAGTGGTTCTCAACCTTCCTAGTGTCGCGACCCTTTAATACAGTTCCTCATGTTGTGGTGACCCCCAAACATAAAATTATTTTCGCTGCTACTTCATAACTGTAATTTTACGAGGTGTATGCGATGGGGTTGGCGCGATGACATCATCACGCCGGGTACTCATATGTGGGTGTATCTGCATGTGGGCAGACCTGCCTGGAGATGGATGGAGGAGCGGTGTCTCGGTTCCTAAGACCATCGGAAATATGTGTTTTCCGATGTTCTTAGGCGACCCCTGTGAAAGGATCATTCGACCCCCCCCCCCCCCAAAGGGGTCCCGACCCACAGGTTGAGAACCGCTGAACTAGATCTAGTCATTTCTGCAACAAATATAAAGCCTGTCTGTTTATTGCAATTTTGATGGTCTGGCTTACCCTAGAAGATGCTATTTTATTTATTTATTTATTTGTCGCATTTATATGCCGCTCCCTCTCCCGAAGGACACGGGGCGGCTCACAGAATAAAAACATAACAATAGATTAAAAGGAATTAAAAATAAATGCGATCAATTACACTACCCCAATAAAATCCCAATATAAAATACAATAAAAACTATTAAAACAGTATTAAAACTAACTACATCAGCCCGATTGGTTAAAAAGCCACGTCTATAAATCAAAAGTGCAGAAATTACCTTTGTTTTGAGCACAACACACTAGGGAAACTTGTTGCTTTGTGCTTCATTTTCTTAACATTATAGAAATTGCATTGCCAGTGAAAAAAGGCATTGACAAGTAGGGAAGGACAAACCTGTGGTTGGAATATCAAACAAGACTGGGGGGAGGTGTTAAGAAAGGGCTGAGCTTAGACACCTTGCATTGCAGGAAGTGGCAAAGGCCTGACCTCCCGGAATCCCTGAAGCTTTATCTGACTATTCACAAGGGAATGCAGTCAGTCCGGCTAGATTCTTCTAAGTTAAGTGACTAATAATAAAGTTGCTTGAGGCTATCCATGAGGGTTCTGGGTGCTTGCACCTGACTCCTCCCCACACTTGAAAGGGCTTATTGGCTTATTTGCATTTATTAATGTTCTCCTAAGATACAGACTTCCATGCAAAAGAAGTGAAGAGACTTTTTCTTGGGCTTTTGTCATATTTGTTATGACCAAGTCAAACACGGATTTCCCTTAAATTTAATTTACATTTAGATTCGGTTAAAATTTAACAATACTTATTATGATTATTCTTCACTCACTAAAAATTATAATTTAATAACTTTTGGAAGACTCACGAGGCCATATCAAAGCTTTGGAAGATCTCCTAAAACACTGGGAATCTAGGTCCCAGATAGTGCATTTTTACTCTAATGGTCATTGGATAAGAATTGTTCGAGATTGGTGAAGTCTAGGAGAGTAGAAACGGGCTAGCTCAGTAATTTACATTCAAAAGTAATAGAAAAACTGGTTGGAAGCCATGTATTTTTATATATGCTTGCTTCTCTAATTCTTCCCATTTTTTAAATTGCTCCGTGCAATAAATAGCAAGTATATTACAACCTTATGTATTTCTAGAGAATCTACAGTAGAATAGAGTGAAGTAGAGATTCTGGTTTGCATGGAAGCTTTGTCCGCATTTGTGGCATGTGCACAAAATATGCCAAAACTAACCAATGAGCAGAGAATACTTGAGGCAGACATATGACTAAAGCGTTATTCTTGGTAAATATCTATGGACTTATTTGGTGATGACCATGGCATATGGAGGATTGCAACTTGAAATTTAAAGAGGAAGAAATGATAGTGTGCACTGAAAGAGAAAAAAAGATGTGTTGTGTGTCTGTGAAACTAAGAAAAAGGGGGAGTGTATAATTACAGAATAACAATGTCTGACCTTGTCTAGTAGAGTACATACATGGAAGTAAAGATATAAGTTTAAGTCTCATTGAAAGGACCAAATGTATGTCAGAAAGTATTCACTGAAGTTCTAAGTTACATTGGATGTGAAAGTATTGTGAAGGTTGCCCTATCAAGCCTGTTGCTGCCACAAGGTACTCCATTGTTTCAGCTGCATGTCATGTTAACTGTAAATATTTTGAATACTCATCTTGATCTCAAACTAGAAATATGCTTCTCTCTAAGCCTTTCTTTTTGGAGGAAAAATCTTTTGATCTTTTAAAATCCAAACTTTAAAGAAACAGAAAAGAGAGTTTTCCCCAAAACGAGAGGCCAAGTTGAGAATCAAGGCTAAAGAGAGCAGCCTCAAAAATAATTTAATTAAAATTAGAAAGTGTGCGTGCACAAATACTTTTGCTGTTGCATTAAGCTGAGAGAAAAGTCAAGGCCAAGATATTTGTAATTGAGTAGAGTTCATGAGATTTTAAAAGTAATGATTGTTATGTTGATGTTTATTCTGATTTTATTATATAGTGATTCTGTGTTTTACTACAGTAAACCATTGTGTGGTGGTAGATAAATTTCATAAATCAACCAGCCAGCTATACAATAGTGGGATATGTTTAATTTTAGCATTGCCTATGAAACCAACTGTTGTGGTCTGTGATCTCTGAATTATCAATTACTGTAGTGTAGTATATATACCCAGCAAACCATAGATCCTCAACAGGGCACTTTTGTAGGTCATGCCATTCATTGATACGTTTTAACATCAACCACTAATTCTGTCTTTTCTGTGGGAAGACCTATTTTGGAACAATTTGCAACTGGAATTTAGTCTGACTTCTTCCTTGTTACAATTTCAGAGGGGTGTTAAAATACAAGTTTTATTCAGGTTTGGAGAAATTTTTTTATTATTTTTATTGTACTGTTTTCACTGTAAAATTTATCAATGTTAAGTAATTGTAAAATAATAAAATCACTAGAATTACAGCTTATAAATGTATTAAAATAAATAAATAAATGTTGAATTATTAAAGGGTTAAAAAACTATGCAATAGGTAAGCCAGGCTGAGGAATATATAGGAAAAGGATAATGGAAAAAAGCAACTTTGCATAATGGTTTGGGTTTAATGGATTATTAATTAGATTAGAGATCCCACATGATGCAAAGGATATATGAAAGTTTTTGAAATTGCACCTTGGAGGTTTGAAAAGATCCTTAAGGTATAATTTTACATACTTCAGTGTTTGTTTATTTATTATCCTGCCTTCTATTACTTTTATAAACAACTCACGGTGGGGAAAATATCTAATACTCCTTCCTCCTCCTATTTTCCTATCAGGTGATGTAGATCTAGTCAGATCTTTCTTAAGAACGAGTCACAAGATGAAAATTGCTTCTAATATTCCTATAGGTGCTTAGGACATGTTTATGTATTGAAATGTAATCTTCCGTTGTTTGTGATTGGCATGGAGAGAAAGATGGTGTGTTTGTGTACTACAGTGTTATGGATTTCTTTTTTCAGTTCCTTCCCAAGCACCAGCAGTTGAGTGATCGTGTACGTAAACGACTTTACTATGGCTGGGATAAAGACAGTGCCCTTGATAATCTCTCAAGTCCAGTTGCAGGTGAGTTTAGTTTGGAAATTTTGTATTTAACCTTAGGGAGGGTTTAAGAGAGGAAAAAAATGATATGCTGGAGAAAATTACAAGCTATTGGAAATTGGACCAAAGCTTATCTTCATGTATACACTAAGTTGACTGCATAATCAATTATGTCAAATTCTACCTTTGCTTTAAAAGAGTTCCTGAATTTTCATCCTGCTTTGGTCATTAGGCATTACTGAGCTAATTAAACATCTGAAAAAGGAGTTGAGTATATAAAAGTACTCTGAATTATGTTGTGAATATACAATACATCACAGCTAGGCCCAAGCACTTGATAGAAAGTGGGAAAGTGTTCAAGAAAAAAGATCAGTGGTTTTTCCCATAAGATTTTCATTTTAAATTAAAAGTATAGGGTGAGGTGTGGGCAGTGGGTATATATAAGAGAGATGAAATGAAGAGTAGAATAGTCACTCTCTTCTTTTTTCTGCATTTAGAAATTAATAATGAGTTGCCCATTTCTAAGAACTAAATGAATGAAAGGATAGAGAAGAACAATCAAAGTCTAGTCTTTCCAAACAGAGTATATTATTTCATTTAAACATATAACAATCACATTTATTCTCATATGTAATTCCCCAAATCTATGCCTTTTCCTATAACTTTATATGAATTACGGTATTTCTAAATGATATTCTGTAAATTAGTCTTTATCTTTGTTGTGACAGAATCTATTGAAGCAAATCCTGTTGTTTAGATTGACAAAAAATTATAGTTTCGTTTACACTCCTAATTTTAGCCAATAGGTAGCTTTCCATCTTCTAACCAAGGTGCCTGAGCAATACTGAAATTAGGGAAAATGTTCAATGGAAACAAAACAGCTTTTTTCAACACGACATTTGTTTGATGTTATTATTGATTTTATTGTAATAAATCTTGCTAAAGGGAATTTGCTAAAATTGGGATACTTTTAGGTCAGACAGCTATTAAAATTCTAACAAGAGACTTGGTACAAATCTGATTAATTATAAAGACACCATTAAAATGTAAATCGATTTACACAAAGGGTTGGGATTAAAGAAAATAAATCCCACAAATGCAAATCTATAGTGGAAGGAGTCTTTATTTTCTTTGCCTTCTCCCCTGTTTAGCAATACATCTCCCCTGTAACTTTCTTATGCCTGAGAGGCTTCTCAGGGAAATCAGATGGGGAAAGGTACAAAAGGATTTGTTTTGTAATATTTTGGGTGTGAAATTTTGCAAACCATTACTGTCCCCCCCCTCCACTTCCAGATGAGAAACTGCTACTCTGAGCATGAGACAGGCTGTTTTGAATTCGTTCTCAGCATTTGTGATTTCTCAATCTTGAACAATTATTTTAATCAAGTGGGGCTACACACACACACACACACACACACAAACACAAACACAAACACAAACCAGAGACAGAGACAAGCAGGAAACAGTTCCAGAAATGGTTGTTAGATTCTGTTATGTTTCAGGAAAATTTGAGCAAGGAATTTCCTCAGCTTGAGAAGAAGGATCTCTTTACATTGCATTGATGCCAGTTATTTTTTATGTTCTAGATATTGCTGTTGAATTACTTCAGAAAGCTGCTCCTAGTCCAATTAGGAGACTTCAAAAGAAATATGTTTCTCATGTTTCCCGGTATGACCCAATTCTCCACCTTTGGACCAAACTTTTCTCTGCATTCATATTTATTGTTGTACCTTTTTACATTTGTTTTGAACAAATACTGCTGTGGAAGAAGATACTTTCTGGTTGTGGGAAAAGAATGGCTAGAAAGGAAGGTTTATTTTTTATTTTATTTATTTATTAGATTTTTATTCCAACTTTATTACTTGATAAGTAGCTCACGGCAACAAACACATGTACTACTTCTTCCTCCTATTTTCCCCACAAAAACAACCCTGTTTGTTTTTAGCTGAGAGACTGAGACAAGCGCAAAGTCACCCAGCCAGTTTTTGTGCCTACAGTGAGACTAGAATTCAGTTTTCTGGTTTCTATGCCACCATCTTAACTATCACTACACCAAGCTGGTACTGTTGTATGATAGCTACTTATAATTGTGAATAATTATTTTATAATTAAGAATTAATATAATTAAAATTACTATAGGAGAGTTCTTTCTAAAAATTTCTGCTTGAAAACAAAATAAAAAGTTAACCAGATCAGAAAGTAAAAAGCTGGCCTCGACAACAGATTTTTAGTGAGAGATGATGAAAAAATGCCGCTATAAATTCTAAGAATCCTATTTTTCGTGTTGCTCTTGGGACCTCCAAAAGAGCAAACTAATTTTTTTATATTTGCTGCAACATCTTGCTTGTTTGAATCATAAGAGGAAGCATGTTGGTTCAGAATAAAGAACCCTTCTGTTCCCATGGTGGCCAGTTATAGAAAGGCAGTAAACAAAATGTGATCAGAATAGTGTTTCTCATATTTTCAAATCCCACTCAGGAAGGTCTCCACTACTCTTGTCATTCAAGAGTAGAGCTTGTAAATACATAATAGCTATGTTTGCAGAATATATCACGAGTTTAATAATGTTTGGTTGTGTAGCTAAAATGGCCTCAAGGAAGAATCCTATGGGATGAGATTTTCAATATGCTGCTTCTTTTAGGGAGGCTTGTATTTCTCCCTGCTCCATGATGTTGGCCTTGGTTTACATTGAACGACTTCGGCACCGTAATCCTGAATACCTACAGCAGATCTCATCCTCCGACCTTTTCTTGATTTCCATGGTGAGTAATTGGGTTGGGATGGAGGCAGGCAAAACAGAATGCTTGTGTGTGAGAGAGCACGTGTGTGTTTATATAACTATTCACACGTTTAATCATCTTAGAAAATAGATTTACGTGTACTTTATAATGAGTCTTTTCCCAAGGTGTGTACGACTGTAATGATATGAAGAAAATGTTCAGGATCTTTTGTCTCTACTACAAGCTGTCTTGATTCTTCCAGACTCCATCATTTCACAACATTCTCACCATGAAGATATGATGGCCCAGTTGATAATGATATGATGTTTTTAAAAAGTCTGAAAACTTGTATTGGGTCCTGAACTAGTCTATTGATGGAAAATATTGAACTTTAAAATACTATAGGATGATTTTTAAGCATTACTGAACTTATTATTGTGATATCTATTGAACAATATTTCTCTTGATATATACACTTTAAATCAGTTGGCGCTATGTATCTAGTTTTAAACATTGTTCTTTTCCCTCATGTTTAACCATCATTGTTCCACTTCCATATTTTCTCATTTTATAATGCATTCCAGATGTCCTGTCATAGGCTCTCTGCCACCTTCCCCATAATCTTTCTAGCTTCAAGTCAATACATTTTATCTATATACTTGCTGATATGTAATTTTGTGAATTGATTCCTCTCACCTTTGGCATTGAATTTTTCACACTGGCATCTATACTTTCACTTCTTAAAGTATCTGAGAATTTGGAAGTTGAGGATTAGGGATTTCTTCCAAGTTTACAGTTAGGGGAAATTGCCATTTCTTTATCCCACTCCTATACTAACAGTGTTAGTATAGGTGATAGTGATAGTGTTTTAATACAGCCCCTCCTCCTGTTGCTTTCAGATGGTTGCCAGCAAGTACCTTTATGATGAAGGAGAAGAGGAAGAAGTATTCAATGATGAATGGGGCGCTGCAGGAAATGTGGACGTACAGACTATGAACATGCTGGAGATGAATTTCCTCCGTGCCATTGTAAGTCTTTTTTTTTTTGGTATTTTTTTTTTAAATACAAAGATAAAACATTCCATCTTTCCTTATGTAGTGGATCGTCTGGGCACAAACATCTCTGTGCTACATCATTCCTCATTTATCACATCTTTCACATTCATTAACACATTATAATATATTAAACATTGAAATAGTGTAAAACTCTCCATTTTCTTCTTAGTATCTTTTAGTAATAATACCATGTTGACATAATAAGAGAATAAATATCATTATTCTCTTCATGCATATACTAACAATTTTTGTCTTGTTTATGTCTATCTTAATATATTTTCTACTTATTTTTGGTCTCCTTCATTTCCAAACTCCAATTTTATTTTCCAGCCATTGATAAAATTCTTCCCATATCATATAATATTCAGTTTGCTCTTTCTCCTTAATTGTTAATATTAATCTATTCATTTCTGCACATTCTAATATTTTCCTTATTACCTTCTCTTCAATGGGAATCTCCACTTTTCCAATGTTGTGCAAGACTTCTAAAGATGTGTTATATGAAGGAGATGCAAACCTTCATTACTTTCAGCCAAAGTTCAGAAAAATTAGTGGGCTAAGGACATGAGAAGATGTATGCACTTTAAGAGTGGCAAAGCTGTAGGAGTTTTAAATGCAATTATAATGAAGATTGAATAAAAGATAGTACTAGCGCTTAGAGTTATATACAGCTTCACAGTGCTTTACAGCCCTCTCTAAGCAGTTTACAGAGTCAGCATATTACTCCCAACAATCTGGGTCCTCATTTTATCAGTCTCAGAAGGATGAAAGGCTGAGTCAATCTTGAGCCTAGTGAGATTTGAACTGCCAAATTGCAGGCAGTCAGCAGAAGTAGCCTGCAGTACTTCACGTTAAACACTGTGCCACCATGGCTCTTGTTGGGTTTTATGCAGTGGTGAAATCCAATTTTTTTTTTACTACCAATTCTGTGGGCGTGGCTTGATGGGTGTGGTGTGGGTTGGTGTGGCAGGGAAAGATAATGCAAAATATCCATTCCCACCTGTTGTGTCTCCGGCCCCCGAACGGGCCCTACTCTTGGAGGAGGAGTCCGAGGATGAAGAAGAGGAACTAGCAAGGCCTCCTCCTCCAGGACCCTCCTCTCTAGTAAGGCCTCCTTCTCCGTCAGCAGCCCAGCAAGAGCAGGCTGTTGTCAGCCAAGCT
>JANHFM010000001.1:1284149-1302020 GCA_032468115.1 Grayia smithii | reverse complement strand
CCCAACAATCTGGGTCCTCAGTTTACCTACCTCGAAAGGATGGAAGGCTGAGTCAACCTTGAGCCTTGGTGAGAATCTAACCAACACTAATTGCTGGCATCTGGAACTAAACTGAACAGTTAGTTCAGAGCACTAATTAGGTGAGCCACCAAGCAACTCTGGTGAGAAGTGAGGAGTGTTATCTTACTGACACTGTAAATTGATTAGATATCTTGCTAAACTGTATCAGTGCTACAGTAGCAGTGTATCAATTCCTGGAGTGACAAATATAGCAGCATGGATATTTCTGTCACTGGAATACAGCAAGGAAGTGGTTTGTTTGTATAGGTCTGACGTCACCAGAAATGGGGATGTTCTTGAGTAAAGGCTCTGCAATTTTCTTTTCCCTACAGTGTGGCTGAGAAGCAGGGTGTTAGACGTGGCTGGTTCACCTACACTGATCTGTGCGTTCTACTGGAACAAACTTTGTGGCAGCAGGCTTTGGGTCAATTCTACCAGCAGGTGGCCAAGGTAGGAACCAAATTGCCTAAAGTGAGAAAAGGAAGTGAAAAAGAGAACCAGGGATTGTAAATGAGGTAGTTAAAAATAGGGACAGGTCAATAGGCTATTTAGGATGCGGTATGCAAATGACAGAGAGATCCTAATTCTGAAATCCTTTGTATATCTGCTTGGGATAAAAATGATAGGATGCTAGTTTTGTTAACTGCCCAGCTGCCCAAAGGAAAGAAAACAAAGAGAAACTGTGAACTGATTTTAATTGTGGAGGTGGGGATGGGAGTGTCAGAGAGACAGCAATCTCACCAGTGGTGGGTTGTTCCCGTTTCTGTCCGGTTCTTGAGAATCGGTAGTAAAAATAGCGGAAGGCTCCACCCACCCGCCCTGATGTCACATTTGTTGATCTGCGCATGCGCAGAAGCGCGCACGAGTGAGCAAAGCAAGCACACGCTCCCATTGTGAATCGGTAGTAAAGGTAAGTAGAACCCACCCCTGAACCTCACCAATAACTTTCTGCTGAATTAAGGTTCTGTGACTGTCTGCACCCTGCAAGGACACACTTCCTTGTATTTTCTTTGAATAGCTATTATATACTTTCAAAGGTCACATGTGCTGACTGGTCCAAAGAAGCTGGGTATCCCAGTCCTGATTTCTACTACCAGTAGATAGAATTTGATAATCCTCTGTCTTATTTCATCTGTGATTTTACTAACTTTCTACACCATTTTTCAATTTAGAAACCCTTAAAGTGGTGGCTTAATGCAGGCATATAAAAAAAAGCTAAACACTTATAAAGCAACAAAATCCACAGTAGAGGGGTCAAAACATGAAATTTTGTTCAACCAAGATTTATTACACAATGACTATCCATGTACCCTCAAAGTCAAACCAAATATACCACATTATGGTTTAGCATGATATTTGTGAATTCTACAATAAATACTCAGAAACTAGTACATCTAGCAGCATTTGTCTGACCTGACCTTGCTAGATAATGGAAATTTTTTCCTTTATCGGTTTACAAATTCCTAGTCGTCTACATTTGAAAGGGAGTGGGATATGTAATTAGAGTTCTTTGTGGACAATATATTCTGATCCAGTGGATTGCTCCAATTCTAAGACTAAAAACAGTGCATAATCTGGTTTCTTTTTTTCCCCCCTTCTACAGCTAGCCTGCATTCTTGGTGTGGTGTATCTGACAGGTGTTGCTGCTGTATTTGCTTCAGCCGCAGTGATGCATCACACTGTCCATGTGAAAAGGTCTGGTCCTACTGCTGTTACCAGCACCAGAGATGCTCTGGTATCATGTCTGCCTCTTTCCTCTTCAGCCCAGAATATGGATTGCAAACAAGAGCCACCATACTGTCCTTCACAGCCCAGAGTGGAGAATCAAACCTTTCAAGGTGAAAAACAAGAAAGAGGAATCAGTGGGGTTTCAATTACAGTGCTACATCTCTGGGGCAAAGTCCTTAAGGCATTATCTTATTCACCAGCCCCCATCAGCTCTTCACTTTGTCCACACTGCCATCAGCCCACTTCCTGCATGACAGCTAACCACACAGCTTGCACCCATTTTGCTGAACAGTCAACTCGCTTTGGACTTTTCTGTTGCTCCAGCAGCTCGTGCTGGGACAGAGCCCTTCGTTTGTCTCCCAATTGCAAAGACTGGCCGGAACCTCTAGCATTGCAGCAGTGTCCTTGGCAGGCTTCCTTAGAGCTTGCCAGGTTCAAAACTTTTATGTTTCCTAGTTAAGGTTGGAAAGAAGGACATAGCTTAGATGTAGGGGGTGAACATCTTGATAAGAAATGCTTTGGTGCATCAGCGTCATGGTACACAAAGCAGGAAAGGCCAGAGATGGAAACAAAGTCCTTGGTACACTGTATTGCAGCAGATATTAACTCACCTTTTAAAATTTGAATCTTTTTATTCCCCCAAATTGACAGTGACGCTTAAAAAGCTTTAAGGAGTTTATTGGAAGAATGCATCTCGTCTGAAGTGTTGAGACTGGGACAGGGAGCACAAAGTCTAATAAACCCTTCTTTCATTACATATAAGCCAGTTACTTGCACTGGAGGCTGGTGTGAGTCCTTCCTTGCTGAATTGGGTGAGGACACATCAGGATTGCTTGCATCAGGCACCATGGATCCTCCCAGCTTAGCTGTACTTGTGGAGCAATTTGCCAGGTGGACTTTTCCGTAAGTTCTATGGGATCTCGCTACCATGGTGGTGAATAGCAGCAGCTCTACACAATTTAGGTTAGCAGTGATTGTTACATAATTAAGTATGTAAAGTCATTACTTGTGTTCTCTGCCTGTGTCTTGCCCGTTGTTTTCCTAAAAGCCATGCAAGTTTTGCCTGGGATTCTCTTGTGCTGTTACATGGGGATGAAGGTAGGGTGGGATGCCACTTACTGAGGAAAGGCTCAGTACTGTTAATTAGGGTATGGAAGATTAAGGATAGTTTGGAATTCTTAGTCTTATTTATGAGTGCTTGACTGCCTCCTTCATTTTTTTGTGACAGAAGCGGGTAGAAGGGTGGTAGCTTTTTCTTATAACCTGCCTTTTGTAAGCAGATTGCCTCCAGATAGGTTGGATTACTACTTTCTGTGATCCCCAGTTAGCATGGCCAATGGCTGGGGGGAGTGATAATTCAAACTCTCTGGAGGATACCTAAATAAGAAAGGCTGTCCTACCCCAATTTCTTCCAACACTTTTCTGCTGTAGTTTTCCACTGTAATTTGTAGATGGGAATCTCTTCTAATAAAGGTATTTGTGTGTTCCTGTATCTTTGTTTGTTTGTTTCACAATACCAAACCTTCATCCACTATCATCAGTTGCTTTCTCTTCTTTCTGGGAGCTTAAGGTAGTGTTTCTCAACCTTGGTAACTAAGATGGGCAGACATCAACTCCCAGAATTCCCCAGCCAGCCAATTCTTGGAATTGAAGTTGTCAAGGTTGAGAAAACACTGCTTTAAATGGTATGTATGGCTCAGAGATATTACTATTGAACATTATGTTTTTTGGTGTCTTACACTTTATTTGACAGTACTTCCCATAATGTCTAGCACACTAAAAGTAGCAGAATAGTGTATCTGATATTCTCACCTTGTTCTATTTTGTGTATAGACACATCTATGCTCAAATATTCAGAAGTAAAGTAGCCTTATGGATCTGTGCCTCAGAGCTGCTCAAAGATATAGTGTGATTTGTTTAACTCCCCTAATATTCCGGACATACGTATTATGCAGAAAATGCTTCTGCAAGTTCTTAACATACATATATAGTCCTAGAAGACTTTGGGACACTTTCTTTCTTTCTTAGCCCTAGGAAAGAGGCAATGGCAAACCACTTCTAAAATTTGGCAAGAAAACTGAAGGGACTTTTCCATGCGCCTGTCAAGGGTCAAAACTGACTCACGCACACACACACACACACACACACACACAAATCTTCTATAAAGCCATGCGTGAAATGTTTGTATCTGATGGAGAACCATTTATTATTCTTTGAACTAGATTAAAAAATAATTTTAATTGCACTAATGTATTTTGAGGAAGTGTTAGAACATTTATACTCCTCCTCTGGAGACTGGGCTTTCTTTGTGATATAGAATATATGGCTGTCTAGAGTCATAGTTAGAATGTAAGAAAAGAACAAAGTCCTAAGGTAGGATTTTGAATCAACTTGAGAAGAGCAATTGTGCAAGCTTGTTTGAGAAGGATATACCAGCACTGGAAAGGCATTCTGTTAAATAGCTATCCACCACACCTCATTTGACAGAAGCAACTAGAGAATGCGATGATACAGGAATATAGAGGGTAGATGATCTTTCAAGTTAAATAGGCTTCTACAGATGAGCAATTTCAACTGCACTTGGAAAAGCTAGTGAAAATGGAAAGGTGCTAATACAACAAAGTCATATTTCTAGTTAGCTATTGATTATTATTATTTATTAAATTTATATAACCACACATAGGTGGCTGAGGGAAGCTTGTAACTTTTTTTAAAATCTACCATATAATAAAAATATAAAAAAACCACTTCATCTGCCCATGGCAGAAACAACACAATGAAGTTGGCTACTTGATCAGCTCTGTCTCCATTTGTGTACCCAGGCCTGCTGAGAACATGGGTGGATATTTACAATAAGGCTGCATTTTGCCACGTATGGATATCGTATCATGTTAGCACCTTCCAATAAACCAAGTGCTTACTCGGGTCAGATCTAAAGGTCTCCTGGATCCCAGAGCACCACCGTGTTTTCCCGAAAATAAGATCCTGTCGTACATTTTTTGAACCCTAAAATAAGTGCTTGACCTTATTGCCAAGCACGCATAAGCCCGATTGGGCTTATTATCAAGGGATGTCTTATTTTGGGAAAACGGTACCTACCACTCAATTAAAATTTCTTTAGTTGGACAACTAGATCTAGCTCTAACAGGCTGAACTTTAATTGGCTAAGCAGAGTGCATTCTCACATTTTATTCAAAAGGTTCACAGCAAACAGCAATGATGTCAAAATTACATGTGCATGATGATCCAAACAAGATGTCATGTTTGCATCCCAACATTTGACATAAGCTGCATTTTCCAATTCACTATTTGGATACAGATGCCCATGTTTGTACTGGGCAATGCAGTGCAATAGAGTATTTACTATCTGGGTTCTTTACTGTACCAGACACAATTTAGAACACTACTTAGATTTTATCTGTCAACATTAATTCAATTTAAATTCATCTTGAATATTCAACAACTAAAGTACCAAATACAAATAAATAATACGTTAAGATTATTAACAATAAAAGGCTGACAATGGGTGTATTCCTTGCTTGATGGGAAGGAGGAAGGAGAGTATAATTTTTTAAGGAATGTTTGAAAGCAATGCATAAGAAAATCCTTGCAGGCGTTAGTACAATGGACTATTGAAATATCAGGGATGGGAGGAATTTTCTGCAGACGGATCTGCAGATTTTAATATTTGGACAGGTTTGTAAGGAGAGATGTGATTTCTCAGACGCCCAGACCCTCAACCACATAGAACTTCAAAAAACTAACAATTTAGTTTTTATGTGAAAAAGAATAGGTAAATTGTGTGGATCTTTTAATACAGAATCATAAGATCCCATGCACCAGTTAGCAGTATACAGTAGATGCCCTATTTTCTACCGTTTGCAACTTTGTGCATACATAAAAAATAATCCCATGCAGAATAACTTGCAGTAATGAAAGTGAAATGTACAGTAACTAAGGCATGGAGGATAACAACTGTACTATTGCCAAAACCAACTTTTTCTCTAGTGCTGGATTTTTCCTTTGTTTTATTGTATGTTGGTTTTTAAAAAAAAAATGTTTGACTTTTGATAAAACAAACAGACACCCTCTAGAATCTCCTGGGTTATATATGAATATTGAAAATAAATAAAAAGTGCAGCCCTAGTTTGCAAGGTTGTACATATGATACAGTCACTAGCAATGCTGCTATCACACCAAGGCTTATTATATTAAATAACATGGAAAGGGGACTGCAGGGTTGAAGAAGGAAATATAAATTTGAAGGCTGCTGTGATTAAATAATTAGAGTTTCTGATTTGGTCTGAAGATCAGATCCTCAGGTCTTACTCACTTCTTTAATCCTATTGTACTACCAGGCCAGGAAAGTTGGTAATGTCCACAGAAATGCCAGTTAGATAAATGCAGCTATTTTTTACCCAGAGAATTCTTGTTTTCTCTCCACTTCCATTAAGTCTTAGCTCAACATAAATGATGAATCAACAATGAACAACACATTAACTTATGAACTGCATATGTTAACATGGTTCCTATTTTAGAACAGTGAGCAAATATCCAAAAATGCTTCTCTCCTTTGCTTCTCCTTTCATCCCGGCTCATTCATGTCTTACCCTCCCAATGCAGGAGCCTGTTACTTGGCAAGCCAAGTTAATAGCTAATGGACTGAAGAATTGTGGTCTGGAAGGGCCAAAGGTGGAAGTTCATACCCAAATAGCCAATAAAATGAACAACCAAAGGAAAGGGAGGAGCTGGAAAGAATCTCGCCTGTTGCTAGGTCATTTTTCAGACAGGAGTGCAACATTAAGGGAAAGGAAGAAGTCAGCAGCATGAGCAAATCCAACAGAGCTTCCCAAAGCATCCTGTCCCTTGCTCAAATAAGGTCCAAATGGCCTCCCTGGCCTATAAGTTGCTTATTGGCTTTGCAGGTGAGTAGAGTTACTAGGAGGTAATATTCCACTGGAGAAGAATTCAATCTCTCTTGTGATGGGTAGTGGCAGGTGAAAACTTGTTTCTAATAAATTGGAAAATGATTTCAGCATGTTGGTTGTCCAGCATTAATCCTGATATGCATGTGTGTCATGTTAGTAAGGCAAAATCCATGGGGGTGTTATAATTATTAGCTGATTATTATTTTTAACCAATGAGCTACACTTCAATGTGTTGCTCTAGGGGTGGGACAGAAATTATAGGTCTGATTGAAGATATCGGCCAGCAATTCTGGAATTAGATAGACAAGCCTTCAAGATACACTATGCTGTCTTATGAACAAGGACAGTAGCTTTATAAAGGGTGGGTAAGTGCTCTACTGTAGCCCATTGTTCCTTCTCTCTAGCATCTCCTGGTCCAGGTGTCTTTTCTCTGCGTGTTTCATTTTCTCTTCATTGCCAAACTGCCCAAGGAGCAACTGAAGGAGACTCCCTCTTGGGATGGACTTCTCGCACACAATCTCTTTGCCTGTGGCATCTCCACGGCCATTCAGTGTAGTCTGGGTACCAGGTAAGATGGTTTTAATCCGTTCCTCCCCCAATCTTCCCTAGGGTCCATTTGGTTCAGTTATGGATGAAAACCATAGTGGTTCAGTGACAATGATGAACAATGAACAAGGAGACTCAGATTGACGCCTGCCTTCAGCCAAGGAATCTCCCAGGATGATTTGGGGCTAGTCACTACCCAGCTTCAAAAGGTTGCTATTGGAATACATTTGTAGGAGGGAGGTGTTTAATACTGGAACCCTAACATATTGTCTAAGAGGAAAACCTGCCCATAGGTTTGACATACAAAGAAAATAAAATAGGCAATTCACAATAGCAGAGCTGTTGTAATGAGATGATGTCGTGGGAAGCTCAGGAGAAAGGAGGGTAGGCTGGTTGCTGCATTCTACTCCTTTCAGGTTGTGATGCTTTGTGCTGTTCTTCTGGATTTTTAAATTTTGCAGTTTTCCAAGACTGGGACAGGATATAAGAACAACTGAGGGACAACCACTATATTTACTCTTTGCCCATCAGCCAGGACACAGTTGGCCCCATGATCAAAGGAGATTATCAACACATCCAGTATGGATGTATTCTGTACTACATTTTTAAAAAGCACCAATAAGACTTTTACTGAAGAAAACTTCCCTCAGCCTGAGAGATAATTGTAAGCCAGTCTCAAATGTTCAGTTTCAGGAAAAGATTGATCAAGAAGCATCTCCAGATTGATATGCAGCTCCAGATACATTTGAATGATAACATTTTTTCCTGGTTCTGTTTCAGTCAAGCTTTCAGCCAGGATAGTTTATTGAAACTGTTTTGCAGTCTTGATGAATGACCTTCATTAGCTATGGGATAGGAGGAAAAATGGCCTTGTTAAGTCTTCTGGATCTCTTGGAAGCTTTTGGTACCATCAACTATAGCATCTTTTTAGAACCTCTGGTAGAATTGGGGCTTGGAGCCATTATTTTACAGTGGTTCTGGTCCTTCCTGTCAGACTGTGCCCAGAAGGTGGTCCTGGGAGACTATTGTTCAATACAACAAAGGTGTATCTTTCTGGCTTTTTTGGATAATTGTTTTAAGAGTTTTAAAAAAGAAGGTAAAAGCTAACACAAACTGATAAAAAGAAAGGGGGGGAAGAAAGACATCAAAGAGAAAACTAAAAGTGCAAGAAACAAAAAAGAAAAAGAAAGAAAAAAAATTAAAAAGTGCCCCCCTCGCCCAAGTTGTTTTACCTTATATAATCTTATGTTCCTAGAAGTCTAGGCAGAATATAGAAAGCATATTTTGTGTATCTGGAAAGATAACTTTGGAGATGGATAATGACTCTTCTGTGTAAGCTGCCACCCGTCCTTCCACCATGTTTATTGCCTTTCCCATCACTGCAGATTGCCTCTGATGCAGGCTCCGTCTTTTGAATTCCTTATTCCAGCCATGGTACTGACCCAGCAGATGGCTCTTGTTCATCAATCAAAAGAAAACAGTGAGTTATGGTCTACAGCACCCACCACTACTCCAAAAACATTTCACTAGGCACAAGGCATTGTAATCACAATAGCAAAGCTGGCAGATTCCCTATGTCACTTTCTTTGGATTTAGCAAAAGTTGTCATATTCAGTGGAAATCAGGTGGTGATGACGGATGTCTGATTTCATTGTAAATCCATCCCTTAGAAGAACTAATGTAACCATCTCATATTATATCAGGACAAAATGCACACCTTGCCTTATCCAATCAATAGAAAGGCCATCTAAAGCAGTCTTCTGTTTCCAACTGTGTTCCCTATACAGGTAAAATATGGAAGGTAACAGCTGCCTTTTATCCTTACCTTTTGATACACTGTATTTTTTTCTTTCCTTCCTACATGACAAAAAAGTTTTAATCAGAGGGCTGTAGTTAATATTTTCAGTTATTGTTTGGGTTCAGATTTTGTTCTATTTGCCCTTAGATTTCCATTCTTTCATTTAGAATCTTTTCTCCAGTGAATTCTATAGATTTCTTTCACAAGATATTGAATTCTGGGGTTTCCCCCTTTCCCTAATATTATTTTTGTACTGAGAACCCAGTACAAATGTACATATCCTTCTTTTTCATTTAGGCACTGAGTCTCCTGAAATATGTGCTGGGTTAGGCTGTGAGAACACAAGAAACTCGATGCAATTATTCCATGAGGTTGGTAGATTTGATGATCTGTCAGAGAGCAAGGCTAACTGTAGGATAAATAGCACTCAGATAAGAGTGCCAAACAATAACACCTTGGGCTCAAGAGAGAATTGGAGGAGAACAGGGCAGAAAAATTCTGTTGTGTGAACAGAAGTACATTTTATAATACTTTCAGGGCTATTAGTGCTTGGTAATATTATGTATGCATCAGTCGCCTGCTTAGTTTAGTGTAGGACAATTGATGACAAACTACATACTGAAAAAACCCCTGATGTTAAGCTAGCAGATGGAAATTTATTAATATCCAAATAACCTGTCAGTTTAGAGAAGAAATGTAGATATTTATGACACTGCTTTTAAACAGTTGTTAAATTATAACTTTATGTTAGCCTTTTGCAACAAAAACAGCAGTCTTGGGCAAAAGGCCCTGATGGGGTGTCGTACTGGAAGTGGTTAACGGACTGAAATAAGACCCCACCTCCTCCCCATATGCAGCTTGCTCCTTTCCTTGCCATCTTTGTTAATATTTAAGTCATTACTGAGAATTTTGGGAGCTGAAGTTCACACATCTGGACCAGTGTTGGTATTCAAATCCCGGCACTACCGGTTCGCTATCAGTAGCGGGTGGCACTTCTACGCATGCGCAGGATGTTTTTGGTGTCATCTGGGCGGGTGGGCAAAGCCTCCTGCCGCCACTACCAGTTTGCCAGAACAGGGGTGAACTGGTAGAAACCCACTCCTGATCTGGACTGATCAAGTTGGGAAGGGATACTGCATTATTATATTGCTCTGGCTATTCTACAGTAATAAATCCTATAGCTTTGATAATACTTCCTCTCTTTCCCCGCCAGATCTCTGGTGCAGTACTAGTCTCTGGTCTAGTACAGATGCTTTTGGGACTGTCTGGAGCTTGTGGATGGATTGTCCATCATTGTGGCCCCATGGTCCTGGCCCCAAGCCTTTCTGTTATTGGACTTTCAGCTTACAAGCCTGCTGCTCTTCTCTGTTCTGAGAACTGGATAATCGCTGTGCTGTAGGTTCTTCAACACTCTTTCCCTAACTCTTTTCAGAAAACCAGCCAAATATCAGATACCTATTCCAACCATTATGTGGTAACCAGAGGTTCTCTGAGAAGTGGCATGAGTATTCCAGCTGATTGGTTTTCTCAGCAGAAAGTTCTAAGAGGGCTTCTTAATGCTGAAATTGAAATCCAGGTGTTCTTAAAGCACAAATGTTTCTCATTTTTAAATATTCACTTATGAAATTTTGAATTCCACAAAACATTTTGTGAGGTAATGGGTGACCTTAGAAGTTTAAAACTTGGGATTTCCTTCGACTAATATAAGCACAATTTAAATATATGCCATTACCCTCACATTTACTTTTAAATGCAAGGTGCAAGATGTGCAAAATTCCATATTCTTGACTCTTTTTGTGTGGTTGGCATTTCTCTAAATATATTGTCTCTAATATCAGAATAGGGATTTTAAATATACATATTTTAATATCCCATATATCCTCTGTGCAAAAGTGAAAAGGCTGGGTGTGAGGATGCTTCTGTTTGTGCCATTCACTTCAACTAAAGAGAATAAAGCTCCTGTATGGACAGATCTGTGTAAGACCAAGTTCCCTCTTCCTTTGGCAGAATATTACAGAATCTCACCTACCCTCCCATCTTTTTCAGGCTTGTGTTGCTGTGTATTTTGATATCCCAGCATCTGGCTTCTTGCCGACTGCCTCACTGCCAGTGGAGCCAAACAAAGGGACTTTCTGTAACATTTGATGATCCAGCCCTCCACATGTTTTCGGTACCAATTCATGAGTTATTAGTTAAAAGTTAAAAATCAAACATCAGTGCCATAAAACAAACGAAAGGAGGTGATATCCTGGAGATCAACATTCCCAATGTAGTAATATTTCACTCTCCTCTCTGAATCCAGGATGTGGGGAAACAGCTATGTTTTCAAGGTCCATTTAAGGGATAGCAGGTTTGGGACTACTTAAACTTCCAGAGTGGTTCCTGTTAGGTCCCATCAAAGGATGCTATGTTAAAGATGGGTGGATCATGCCTACTTACCAGATGGGGAGAGAAAATTGAAGAATCAGCCTCTATGTTGAGTCTTCTCACATTCACTTTATATTTCCTGCAGGTTCTGCTGCCATTCTCTAGCATCTGGGTTATCTGTGGGATTCTTAGACCTGTTGCAATCCCTTGGGACAGTTTGCATCCTTCCACACAACATCTTAACCACAGCAACAGCACTCTGCAGTCCCCATGGTTCAAAATACCTTATCCAGGTTAGTGAGTTGGCCAAGCCAGACTCTGCTTTTCCCTTGTGCTAATCTTCAGATTCCAATTCTTTTGTCTATTCCAGGTGAGCAGGGCTGGCCAGTGCTTAGCACTCATGCAATTGGTATTGGTGCTGCCATGGGGGTTACTGCAAGTGTGAACTCCATAGGCTGCTACCTGTTGTGCAGCAAAGCCCTAAAGACTCCACCCCCACTGCGGCATTCATGTAACAGAGGACTCTGTGCTGAGGGTCTTGGTAGTCTCCTATCAGCTTTGCTGGGAAGCATGTCTGGAACTGCCTCCAGTATGTCCAACGCCTGTGCCAGCAGCCTGACTCAGGTACCAGTATGGGTTGACGCCATGGGATTGCGCAATGCAGAGATCTCGCATGAAAATCAGTGCCCTTAAAGAATGGGGACATCAGCCCCATTTCAGAAACAGCCTACAATATTCTTCATTTGTGTAGAGAGATATAGTGGCTAGGTTCATACAACAAGCTAAGCCTTAATACAATTCACCTTTTGTGATTTAGAATGTTTTAGGATTCCATAGATTTGTGGTTTATAGGCCAGAGGTGGTATTCAGCAGGTTCTGACCAGTTCTGGAGAACTGGTAGCAGAAATATTGAGTAGTTCAGAGAACTGGTAAATACCACCTCTGACTGGCCCCGCCCCAATCTATTCTCTGCCTCCTGAGTGCCAGCTGATCGGGAGGGAATGGAGATTTTACAGTATCCTTCCCCTGCCATGCCCACCAAACCATGCCCACCAAGCCACACCACACCCACTAAGCCAGACCCAAAGAACCGATAGTAAAATTTTTTGAATCCCACCGTTATAGGCTACAGTTCTTGGTAAGTGTTGTGTGAACCCACCCAAGTGAAATATATTTAATAACCATGTCTAAATATCTTATGTGAACATAGACATTCCACTAGATAATGACTCCATCTCTTTACATTTTTCTCCTAAGAGTAGACATAAAAATTTATTCTTTTTGGTTTCTTTCACTTTGGGCTTGCCATGTTCATTGAGCTGTACATACTACTTACTTTTATTGAATGAACTATATTTTATTAAATTATGATACTACAGTTATAATCAATTTTTCTTTTGGGAATTCAAGTCAATTTAATATGGAATCTCTCCAGTTTTTAACTTCACAATAACAAGGAGGAGCATGACTGAGTTAGGGTAATCATGGGGTTTCCACAATTTGAGCTCCAGAAGGAAGAACATCTGAGCCCATCCAGATATTGGGGCGAATGGGAAATGCCAGAGAAGTACAGGTAGTCCTCAACTTACGACTACAATTGAACCCAATACTTATGTTGCTAAATCAGAAATTTGTTAGATGACTTTTTTTGCCACATTTGTTGAGTGAATCACTGCAGTTGTTAAATTAGTAACATGGTTGTTAAATGAATCTGGCTTCCACATTGACTTTGCTTGTGAGAAGGTTGCAAAAGGTGATCACATGACTCTGGGACACTGCAACCGTCATAAATATGAGTCATCTGCCAAGTGTTTGAATGTAAATCACACGACCATGGGGATGCTGCATTGGTCCTAAGTGTGAAAAATGGTCATAAGTCACTTTTTACAGTGCCATTGTAACTTTGAACAGTCACTAAACGACTGTTGTTGAGGACTACCCGTACAAAGTAAGATTCCCACACAGTATGACATATTCTGAAAAATCTGTTTCCAAATAAATGTGAATATCACACATCCGAAAGGATTTTTTCCTGTTTGTTTTATTTAATGGAGCCCTTTCATTCTGAGCTTCAATTTAGTTTAATGGCATGTAGAGAGATCTGTGAGGTAACATCCATGAGGCCAACTCAGTAGGAGATAAGCTTTCATTCTGTTTTCCATATTCAGGCTACCTCATATCGCTCAGTGTGGATTGGGGCACTGGCATGCATAGTATTGGGCCTCTCTCCTCGTCTCATGGGATTTCTTACCACCATCCCTCTTGGAATTCATGGTAATAAATGCTTTCTGTAAATCTCCCTGTGCATAGATTGGGGGTATCTTGGACCACTATCTGCTTATTCACATCAGTGAGTAAACAGATCCTGTCTCTTTTTTGAACTGAACTGAATACTTTATTTGGCCAAGTGTGATTAGACATACAAGGCATTTGTCTCCAATGCAGAAGCTCTCAGTGTACATGCAAAGTGACAGAATAATTATAATCACAATACTACCAATAAGAGTGGGGAAAGATAATAAGAAAGATCAATAATAATGCTACAGCCATACTACGTTGGTAAATAAATATAGACATTAGACAGCACTGGGAGAATTAGATGTTCAGCAGAGTGATGGCACAAGGGGAAAAAAACCTGTCCCAGTTGTTATGGCCTGCAATGTCCCGTACCACCATCCTGAGGGGAAGAGTTGAAACAATTTATGTCCAGGATGTGAAGGGTCTGCATATATCTTCTCAGCCCTCCTCACCTTCACAATATACAGGTCTTCTATAGAAGGTAGGCTGTTGTTTCTGCAGTATTCATTTGGGAATCTGTACCTGTTCTGCTTGGTTGCTGTACGTAAATCAAAATTAAAAAAACAGATAATTCTGGAACGTTATTTCTGGAGACAGGGACCCTGCATGGTTATTTTTAGCAGTGCTCTACTCACAAAAAATGTCAGGGTACACTCCTTGATTGTGGGTGCTTCCTGACAATTTTTTAAACTCACTCTATCTTATTTATGGGATATTATGGGAACAGAGGTATTATTTCTGATCTCCACTTGTAACTCTATTTGCAACAGCCATTAGAATTTTTCCACCTTTTTTTTTACCATAAAAAGATCTGTTAAGCAGGAAAAGATGGAAAAGCAAAATCCCTGTTGATTGGTAGCACCAGGAAATGGCCGACTAAAATTACTCTTTATTCTACTACTCTGTCCTAACATCAAATGAATTCTGTTCTGCTTTTTTCATTCATGGGGGATATTTAATCGTCAATGCTGTCTTCAGGAGGAGTGCTTTGCATAACATACAGTGTAGCTGTGGGCACTGGTGTCTCCTACTTCCAATACACAGATATTGATTCGGGCAGGAATATCTTCATTGTGGGCTTCACCATGTTCATGGGACTTCTGGTTCCAAAGTGGCTGTTTGGAGCACCTGGATCCCTTACCACAGGTACTGGTTGGGGGTGGAGTGGGGTGAGGATTTTTGCATGCTCAGAGCTATAAGAAGTATAGCAAGAGAAATGAAAAAGGCATGATTTTTTTTTAATCAGATGTTTTATTTTAATGACTTGTTTCATTCTGAACCAGCAAGTCTATTTCTAATCCTGGCCAATAATAAGAGTTATAATAATCAAAATATTTGGACAGCACATTTAAACTCTGCCTGTGTTAATACATTCTGAAAGTACGAGTAATTCTTTATGAAGTTATAATAATGAGATAACTTAGAACAGTGGTTCTCAACCTTAAATAAATAAATAAATAAATATTTTTGTTGTTACTTCATAACTGTAATTTTGCTACTATTATGAATGGTAATGTAAACATCTGAAAGGCAGGTGTTTCCTCGACGTTTCTCACAAGCGCAATGGCCCACATCTAACGAAAATCAGAGTCTATGGCGCCTACTTGGAAATAGGACCTATTAAACTCGCCTGGAGACAGATAGAGGAGCAGTGTCTCGGTTCCTAAGACCATTGGAAATATGTGTTTTCCGATGGTCTTAGGTGACCCCTGTGAAAGGGTCATTCGACCCCCAAAGAGGTCCGACCCAGAGATTGAGAACCACTGTTCTAAACGGTGTATTATAAAGCACTGCGAAGCTGTATGTAAGTCTTAAGTGCTATTACAAGGGGAGATGTCCATGATGAGCAACGTCTTCTAACGTATAATAGTTTGCTCATTGGCCGCTTGAAGTTACAACAGGACTGAAAAGTGATTTACGATTTTTTCACATGAAAGTTGCAGCATCCCTGTGGTCACATGATCAAAAGTTCAGACACTTGGCAAGTGACTCATTTGGTGACGGTTGCAGTGGCCCTGGGTCATAGGATCACCATTTGTGACCTAGCAAGGAAAGTCAATGGGGAAGCCAGATTCCCATAACCAGGTTACATAATTAACTACAGTGTTTCACTTAACAATTTGCAAGAAAAGCTGTAAAATGGGACAAAACTTTCTTCAATGTCTCACTTAGCAACGGGAAATTGGGGCTCAATTGTAAGTCGAGGACTAACTATAAGCACTGCAGTTCAGGGGTGGGTTTTACTTACCTTTACTACAGGTTCTAAAGTGCACATGCTCTGCGTGATCAGAGTGCGTTCGGTGCGCACGCACCAAACGGGTGCTCATGCGCAGAAGCTTTTGCCGAAAAAAATAAAATGACGTTGGGCACGTGAGTGCGCTCCGTGTAGAGAACAAGTACGGGTGTGCAGGTGGCGCCAGCTCCCGGTCGTGTAGAACCAGTTCGGTGATACTACAGCGTCACCGCTACCTATTCGCACGAACCGGCGCGAATCGGGAACAACCCATCACTGCTGCAGTTCCTTATAAAACGACGGGAATTTGTAAACATAGAGGTCATGACAGAAATAAGCCATTGGCCACACATTGAATGTGAGCTTCTGAATTGTCACTGGTCGCTCAAAGTGAAGAAGAACAGGCAACAAAACCTTTTTGGAAGAGGTTGCAGAGAAGTACCAACCATTTGCAATTTCATCATCTTTAGTCCTGCTGTCCTATTGCCAAATGTACTTTTGCCGTCTTAAGAAATCAGGAATGTACCCTTTAAAAACAAAAACCGCAGTAATGAAGGCAAATAACATCTGCCCCAGGATAATATTGCAAGAATCAATCTTAGTCAAGGAGACCAGAGGTTTTAATCTTCCGAAGCTTGTGAGCTCATGCTGGAGCCCATCCTTGAGGAACTTCTCTCTCGCCTGTCTTTTTGTCTCAGAAGACAAAACCTTTGGTGCCAGTGACTTGGCCCAGATTGGATTTTGCAAAAACTGCAATTTTCAAGATCAGATGTCCATCATTTTTCATTTGCCATGGTGGCACAGTGGTTAGAGTACAGTACTACCTCTGCTGACTGCCAGCTGACTGTAATTTTGGCAAGTCAAATCTTACCAGGTTCAAGGTTGTCTCGGCCTTCCATTCTTCCGAGGTGAGTAAAACGAGGACCCAAACTGTTGGGTGGAATAGGCTGACTGTAAAAACTGTTTAGAGAGCGACGTTAAATAGTACGAAGTGCTATCGCTGTTTCTCTGCACTTGCTGTGTGAAACATTTGGGTTACACAAAACGGTGCGCCTATTGCTTCTCCTGAAATCCAAGCTAATTTAAAAGTGTGACGTGAGGGAAAAAGAGACCATAGAGTGAAAGTGGCAGCTTGGTGCAAGAGTTTCCTCTTAACGATGGGTGTGCTGGCCTGGAGAAACCAGAAAAGTTGACTCAGGATGAACACTGATCTGAAGCAAGGTTGGTTTTGCAAACCGCCCTTAGCAACGTTATTACCAGAGATCTTGGCAATGGCTTAAAATAGATCATTAATTTCCCCTTGCGGCACAAAACTCTCCTGTCCTTAAAAGGGCTTTATATTCCTTAAAATGTATAATGTGATCCCTTGTCATTCAGACATCTTAGTTTTTCATTGTTACCCAACAACGAGCAAAGAGATTTTGGAAACATCGTCACCAAGTGATTATGTGCACGTAACCATCCAGCTAAACCTGATGACTTTCTCACAGGTGGTAGTTTAAAATAGCACCGCCAACTCCTACGTGAAGATGAAACGGCGGCAGCAAGAACTGAGTATTTAGAAATATGAAATGCGTGTCTCTGTTTTGAAACACCGGGTAAGTTCAAGAATTTGCTTGGAATAGGTTGTTCACATTGGAGCTTGGAGGTCCATTAGCTCAGGAATGGGCTCATATTTGTGACTATTGCCAGGGTCATGTGATTCGCTTTTGTGACCTTTTGACAGTGGGGAAGACAGATGGGGAAGTCAGTGAGGAAGTCAGATGCTTGCCAACGTTTTGTGAAAGCAGGTAAAGATAAAGAGACCTTGGTGGCTCACCTAATTAATGCTCTGAATTAACTGTTCAGTTTAGTTCCAGATGCCAGCAATTAGTGTTGGTTCGAATCTCACCAAGGCTCAAGGTTTACTCAGC
>JANHFM010000001.1:1248893-1258893 GCA_032468115.1 Grayia smithii | reverse complement strand
TCACTAGGCATATTTTGAATGTTACTTTAGATTGCTTGAATGTTTGAATGTTACTTTAGATTGCTTAGGCTGCAAAAAGTATTTCTATTATTATCTCAAATCCCATTTCTGAATGCTCAGAGACTAGGGAGAATACAGTTTTCCACCCCTTTGGGAAGTCCATTCTTTGCTTTCTGTTACTCACTAGTGAGCTCCCCATTTCTTGATTTACAGTCTCTGCTACACTATAAAGCCATAGACCACTTGTAGCTCTGGAAGATATTAAGCATAATACAGTTATTCTTTGTTTAATGACTGACCTGTTTAGTGACTAAAGTTATGCCAGCTCTGAAAAAGTATCTTTATGACCCCAAAGACCTCCGCCGGAAACCTGAAGACCAGCTGGCCAGTGTGCATGCACGTGTTGGCCACCTGGTCTTTGGGTTTCTGGCGCTCCGGCACATGTGAAGACCAGCTGGCCAGCATGCCCGCGTGCCTTCCAGTTTGGGCACTTGGTGCCGAAAAGGTCCACCATCACTGCACTAAGGCAATAAGAACAATAAAGAGACAGCGAGAGAGGGAGGGGGAGAGAGAGAGATACAGATTATGGCATTCTTTCTTTTTGTTGCCTGTTATATTCACTTTGAATTTTAAAAATTACCAAATATCTAAATCTGAGCTTCCCTTGACTCTTAAAGCTAAGCTAAATGTTACCTTTCTCATTGGCCTGGAAACCAATTTTTGCCATTGTCATTTAGTCATGTTAGTGCATCAAATCAGATGCATTCCATATATCTGAAGGGTTGGTTTCAGAGGATGAGGAATTTCAAGGAGAGCAAGGTAGTAATTAATGTGCTTGAAGAAATTTATGTAGTACTTGGGTTGTATGCCTATTCTGAGATGCTATTATAGTTTCATATTCACTTTGATACCTATCTGTATCTTTATGTATATCTATATAGACACACCTCACTATACTATACTACACTACACTACACTACACTACACTACACTACACTACACTACACTTCACTATACTATACTATACTATACTATACTATACTATACTATACTATACTATACTTTACTTTACTTTGGTGTCGGAAGCACTGAAACAGTTCCGTGGTGAAAGGATCAGCCAGTGATATTACTGTTTTCCGAGGCACACCCAATTGGGGGCTCCTTTCATATCCCCATTAATGGGCCAACCAGAGTGGTACCTATTTATCTACTCACATTTGCACACTTTCGAATTGCTAGGTGGGCAAGAGGTGGATTGAAGGACAGGAGCATGACGCCCTATAACATAGCAGCACTCAGGCTTTGAATGTGGACTTGCAAATTGTCAATCCAGCATCCTAACCACACAAGCCACCACACTCTATAGATACCTCCCTAAAATGTAACGTATGAAGAGAAACTTAATTACATAAATGTTGTTCCAATTAGATAGATTGTAGTAGTATAAATGGAAAAAAGCTATACGATACCAATTTTCCAAATAATAATTTTTTTAAATATTGTGACTTTTTCATTATCCAGCACCTTGATGTTTCTTGGATTTTATTCTTCAACTAATGAATTTATCACACAAGCTGCTATTATCAGTCTCTTTAATTTGGAAACTCAATTTACCCTAAATATCAGAAATATTTTGTTTAGTTTTTAATAGCGTTTTAAATCACTGGTTTCTGATAAGCTTGAAAACTATAGTGTTAATTTTTCAAGCTCATATGTGCTATTCTACTTACTAGAAACATCACCTAAAGGATAGCATTTTGAGAAAGATTGCCTACTGAGAAGGACGTTTTTGGTAGCATGTCCTCCAAGATCAAGCCGGGTGGTTGTCTTCTACTAACAACAAAATTTTCTTAATGTTAAGCTGTCTTCCTGATCTAGATTTACTCCAATCATTGGCAACTATCTGAGAGGTGTTGTCTTTCAGATTGCTTCTTTGGGTTTGGTTGAGATATACGGAGATCAGGATTGGGTGCCCAGAACTTTTATGGTTTTTCTAACTGGGACAAAAGTGACTTAGTGTAGGGAGAGCTTTTCTAAACTCCAATCCCACAGAGAAAAATACTAGAGAAGCAGTAGTCTCATCCCTCAGAGGCCTTCTTCTCAGCTCCTTTAGCTGGATGAAATGGCCATTATTCTGCCAATCTGCATATGCCTAGACTGTCCCATTCTATGTACAGCACTCATGGCTAAATATATATCTTCATGTGGAAAGTTCAGAGACATGCCCCATCTCTATGGCCTCTTTTCATGGCCAGTGCTAATGAGATTCGCTTCTTTCCCAGCTAATGTTTTGTGGGACCAGGGGCTTGTCAACTGGATGATCTCTGGCATGGGTCTTGGCAAATATTTACCAGTAAAATAAGGGGGGGTGGGGAACATGTTCCATATAAATTTAGAATCCTGAAAATAGAGATTAAGTGAGTGGGAGAAAGAGAAAGAAAGACCAAACCAGAAAATACAGCCTAGTCTGTTCACGAGCAAGGGAATAAAAATGGAAGATAAAATGAGCAAAACCTCGGCAGTAAAAACAGCATCTTGGTAAATAGTCTATTAAAAACCCAGCTGACCTGCTTTATGGCTTTCTTGGCTGCCATTCAGCAGGCATTGGGGGGAAGGTAGTAGGAGCCGGCGGGCGGCTACTGCGCTCCCCTCTTGGAATGGGGTGTTAAATTTAGCCACATAATAACGGCCCTGAGGAAGCAGCCTCTTGTCGACCACACAGTAATTACTGCTTCCCTTCTGCATCTTATTTTCTTATTACGTTCCTTCTTTCCCCAAATGGTGCAAGAATTGTGCAAGAGCGGTGATCTGATCTCTGCCTCATCGGGGCTACAACTTCAGTGAACATTTGAGCAGAATTTGAAGCAGTGCAAAGAACCTGTATGTGTGTATTTGGGATTTAAATTGAACTGTTCTGATCTGTCAACCTATATACATTTGTAATCTCAGCACTGGATTAGGTTCATGGGGATCTGTCTGCCCCCCCTCCCCAAATTGGAAGATTAGGTAATAGTTTGGATAAATAGTCAGAGATCTTTAAGTCTATTTTGACCTGTAACTCTTATATCAAAAATTTTGGGAGTCTCGAAGATCTAACAGTAGGATGGATAGACTTAAAGTGTCTTCTAAAAGTCTAGTTGAAATATTTGCTTTGTAAAGTCTTATTTTCTATTTCATTTAGCTCCTAAATAAATAGGAGAATATTCCTGTAATCAAAATGTTATTTGTTTGCATTAGAATCTTTATTGTGAATAGCATCATACCGTATTTTAAATTTTCATAAACTACAGTATGGTTTAGGTAAAGGTAAAGGTTCCCCTCGCACATATGTGCTAGTTGTTCCAGACTCTAGGGGGTGGTGCTCATCTCCGTTTCAAAGCCAAAGAGCCAGTGCTGTCTGAAGACGTCTCCGTGGTCATGTGGCCAGCAGGACTAAACGTCAAAGGCGCAGGGAACGCTATTACCTTCCCACCAAAGGTGGTCCCTATTTTTCTACTTGCATTTTTTACATGCTTTTGAACTGCTAGGTTGGCAGAAGCTGGGACAAGTAATGGGAGCTCATCCCGTTATGCGGCACTAGGGATTCGAACCGCTGAACTGCCAACCTTTCGATCAACAAGCTCAGCGTCTTACAGTATGGTTTAGGACAGTATGGTTTAGGATAGCATAATGTAGGAACTCAGCCACTGTGGCTGGTTCAATAAAATATGGCTCCAGCGAGCTAACTATAACTTAGTGTCAACCTCATTGTGGTGTTTTATGGAAGAACATCAATTCAACTTCAGGAAACAATGTCAACAAGCTTTTGAAGAATGAATTTAGATGTAATTGAATTTCTCTCAAACACTCTAAATGGTTGGAGTTTTTTAATAATACGATGTATGCAGAAGAGATTAATTGTTATGTTTAAAACATTAATTTTTATTGATGGGTCTTATTTTGGGACTCTACGATCTGAGCTGCAGAAATCCTGATGACCAATAGATGACAACAAAGTTCTGTATTTCTTTGCAAGCCATCTAGTAATTGTCTTGACTTTTCCAGCCTAAATATGAAACCTTTATTTTATATCAGGGAAATACTCTCAAAATCAGAATTCTATTTTTTTCTAAATCTCTGCTCAGGACTTAGGGGGAGGGGCGAGGAATCTGCTATCTGTTCACTGCAATGAAAGACCTGTAGAAATCTATAGTCTAATACAATAAAACAGCCACCTGTGTTTTGGTTATTAATATTTCTGACTAATCTTTTTCCCTAAAATTACTCTATGGTACAGCTAATAGTAACACAATGCAGTCCAAATCTAATGTGCTCTAAGCAGCAAATAAAAAGACAGTATTAATTTAAATATAATGTATTTAAATTGTCACAGCATCAAAAACTCTTCCCTTCAGATGAACTGGGACCTCCAATCTTTTGTTCGCTGAGAATTCTGGGTGTTATTTCATTATATCTGGATGAAGCCAGTTTGGCCAAGGGTAACTGAAGCTTTCCAGTGTCACTTAGCTGGTGTCTTCTGGTATGTTTTCCTATATAGCAGAAAATACTTGATGAGTAGCAATGGTAAATCAACCTACAGTATGACATATGGGGCCTGCACAGAAGACACAATTTATTGATTAGATTAGATTAGACAAAAGAAGACCCTCAGTTCCCTGGTGGCCAATGCTAGACATACCAACCTAAGTAAAGCAAGGCCACCTTTTGTGCTTTTATTTATTTCTATTTATTAATCAAATTTATATAGATGCCCTTCTCGTGAAATATGCCTTTGGGCAGTATACAACAATTCAGTAAAAAGAGGTCATAAGATAATCATTAGTTAAAACTATTATATAATAATGATTAAAAGGAATTAAGCAAAGCTAAACGAGGAGAATAGAATAATAAACTGAGGGAGGTTAATAATAAGAGAGCCACCTTATGAATTCACCCATCCGCGTGGTTCCCAAGCCTGCTGGCATAACCAGCAGAGGTGGTATTCAGCAGGTTCTGACCAGTTCTGGAGAACCAGTAGCAGAAATTTTGAGTAGTTCGGAGAACCAGTGAATACCATCTCTGACTGGCCCCACCCCCATCTATTCTCTGCCTCCTGAGTCCCAGCTGATGGGGAGGAAATGGAGATTTTACAGTATCCTTCCCCTACCATGCCCACCAAGCTACGCCCACCAAGCCATGCCATGCTCCCAAGCCACATCCACAGAACCAATACCGTAGTAAAATTTTTTGAATCCCACCATTGATAACCAGGTATTGAGGGGCCTTTGCAAGCTGTGGAATAATGAGGCCAACCTTATCTTGGAGGGAGGAGATTTCACAATAGTGATGCCACAGCAGAAAGGGCTGCCTAAAACCTGCCAAAAGTAGCCCTGTAGACATCAGAACTCATAACTTACCCATCAGTCAGAACTGGTGAGATGGATGGATGAAATCAGGGAAAAGTGTTTCTTCAAATAACCAGGTCCCATGCCATATAGGGCTTTAAAGGTCAATACCAGCACCTTCAATTGGACTATAAACAAACTGGTAACCAGTGCGATTCATGCTGTACCAGAAACACACAGTTCATTGTGTGTCACTCCATTGACAGTTTATGTTAATATGGTCTAAAAATGGTATTCGCCTCTCCTTATCAGCATTGCATTACTGAAATATTTTCAAATGCTTGCAATCAACCTTATTAATTGACCTTTGGGTATTTTTAGATGGTTTTCTTCCCATCAACCACCTACTGAGTCTTTAATTTTGTAGTAATATATGCAGATCTTCAGGAACACAGATGGTGAACGCCATAGGATGTTTCTAGTCTGGAGTTCTTTTTACAGCCCCTTCATTTTGCTGTTTCAGAATTCAGGCACAGAAATGTGCTTCACACCTTTTTCCTGCTCATCTTTACAAGCTTCCATGTCTTTATGTATGCACGGGGAAGGGGGTTTAGAGGAGAATAGCCTTTTACTTGTGCTGGTCCAGTTGGGGGACCCTTTTGGCAATGCAACAACATTCCAGAAAAGGTCTCATTCTTGTGCTTGTTTTCCCAAAACAAAGGAAACAGGCTTGCATTGCTGGAAGTTGCGTGCTTGGGTTGTACTGCCTTGTTATCATCCGATAACCCGCCGACCCTGATGTTGCCCTGTTCCTCACCCGGCAGCCTCAGGCTAGGGGATGTGAACAGCTTCCGCACACTTGCCCTTGTGCAGATCTTCACCTTCCTTTCAGTGCATAACTTATATACAGACACACATGGAAGAATAGCATTAAGAAAGGAGGTTTCTGAACCTTCTCCTTCTTCATTTTACTCACCAATTGGCAATATTATTTAGGTGTTTGTGTAGACTGGCTACCATGGAGGCAAATCCTTTGGATTTGCAACATTGGGAAGGCCGTTGTTTATTTCACTGTGAATGTTAGAGGAATGCATTAATATCCAAGTATCACCTTGAGAATTCATGGCATTTTTAAATGCCTGCCTGATGAAGAATTACAGAGAAATTTAATTCAGATGAAATATTTTGTGTGATAATTTATTACTCAACTGTGGATTTTGTATATATGTCTTTTTAGCTTTCATATCTACATGTCCTCTCACCTACATTCTATATTTGTATGGTTGGGATATCTCCCAGAGCATGAAGGGAGTGCATCCATCCTGGCCCGCCTTGATTTCTCAGAGGTTTCAGCACCACTGTCTCTGGTATCTTTCTAGACTAGTCAGAAGGTTGTAAGTAGGAGACATTTTTATCATGGTTGGTCACAGAGTCAGCCAGAGGTTTAGACTGGATTTGGAATTGTTGCCCTGCTATTGAGTCCTCCCAAGCACCTGGAATAGGTAGATGTTGGTTAATGATGTGATTACTATTTTATCCTGACTTTCTTATGTATTTAGAATTTTTGCCCACCTGTTGAGTCCTCCCAAGCAACCGGGATAGGTAGATGAAGTTTAATAATATAATTACTATTTTATCATATCCTATCATCCATCTATCTATCTATCTATCTATCTATCTATCTATCTATCTATCTATCTATCTATCATCAAACTGAAGGAGATGAACGTACCTATTACCTAATTCTCCTGCCTCCTGTTTTTACAACAATAAATTGGGGAGGTGGGTTAGAGTGAGAGAGCCATCCGTCCAGCTTCAAAGCTAAGGGAAGCCTATAATTCATAGTTTCCTGGTTTATACATCAGCACTTTTACCAGTACATCTAACTGGCTCCCTAGGTGTTATGGCCAAGATAATAGGGGAGCCCAAATTTGGGAGGAGAATGTGTGTTGATAGGCCCCAATTGTATGATATTGGCATCTTATTTTTTATAACGTTATTGTTACTATTGTTTTTTTCTTTGACTTTATTGATGTATGCTGCGTAGAGTTGTGGTTATGGGTAGTCTAATGAATCCAATAAATTTGAAAGCAGATTGTACAAATGAAAACAGTTACACAACTCGGAATGATATAAACTTCTATTACTTCTTCAGTTAACTAATTCAGTTTACTTGACCTCTCACTCACAAGCAACTCTGGGTAGCTAATAACATTAAAAGCAGACAAAGAAATACAAATAGCGTAAATCCATAAAATAAAAATGTCACAAAGGAAGATATACAAATACCTATAGTGCCAGAATCAAGATTCATTTCACATACATTACCACATATTAATGGTTCACTTGGCATCTCAGTGCCTGAGGGGAGAGTCAAGTTGTGGATCTTTGCCAAACAGTAAAGGTGTGCTTCCTGGGTCCGAAAGAGCAGAAAAAGATAGTTCCTCATATGGTCTGGCCTTTAGTCTGAGCCATGAAGGATTTCTTAACATTGCCTTTAAACCACTCTGCATAGCTGATAGTTAGTTGATTTATGTTTTCTCTTTCACTGTGTACTCAGTCATACATTGAAAGGCCACTGATGTCATGATTTTTATGAATTGGAATATTTAACCACTGATTTAAAGTGTGGCTTCAAAATATTAAATCTTGACTTTTCCTAGTTTCCAAATTTGCAAAATTCTGGTCTTTGCACTTGGGAAAAATGCTAAAGATGTTTAAGTTAGGTGAAGACTTTATGCACATCTTATGTAGTACAGTCTGAATATAAAACATGATTATTTTAAACATACAGTATAAACCTCTTATTCCAAATCATATTTTTGACCCTTTAGTCCAGCATTGTTTCCTTTAACTTTTAAAAGCAATCAAATATTAAATCTCTGAGATCTTCTATTCCTTTAATTACAAGGAAATTGTATAATATGATGGATCCTGCCAATGTTATCTTGAGCTCGAGTTGGATCAAACTGTGCATTCTTTATATCTGTTACTAGGATTTTGATGTGAACTCGGTCTTTTTTATGATGTCTTGAAAATAGATCTCTTCATTTTCTGATGATGAAGAACATTGTTAAAATTTATTTAATTACATTAACTGTAATCAGGTGTCTGAATTCCTGAGACAGCTAATCTTGGCTCATCCCCATCAGATTTCAGGATTTAAGTGGCTGGGAAGAGAATGATTGCAATGAGGAGAACAATCAATGTTAGGCATGGGTGGACAGATTAGAAAGTTGGTGTGACATGCAGAGTAAAACAAGGTATTTGGGACAAAATAATAGCAGATAGCTTCAAGATGGACATATTCTTGTCACTAGCAGTCAAATTAAACTTTAGATTTCATCTTTCAGCTATTTAATAGTAGCCTCCTTCCATCAGATTTAATGCTCTGTAATATTAAATACTACATTATAGTAACCATTCTGGGAGATCTCTGGGAGATCTTTTGGGAGATCAAGATTTTCAGGTGTTGGATATGAACTGGGGCCTGTGGTTGTTTACAGAGTCTTATGCATAAATCATTTGACAAAGTTGCGTTGGAGCACTAGAACAAAAAAAAATTCCAGGTTTAGATGAAAGTATTGTAAGGTTTTAATTTAAAATAAAATCTTCAATGACTGCTGAAAATAGTAACAAAAATGGAAGATGATCTATCCTTGCCATACTCTGGAAAAGGAGTCGACCAATATGTCATCTCTACCACAAGTTGCATGCGTGCCAAAATGAAGGGGGTTTGTATTTGTCTTATTTATTTGCTCATCATTGCTTCTTATTCATTGTGATTTCATTCTCCCCCTCTCCTCTGAGTCTCCTCTTTCCACTCCCACAATGTACTAGATCTTAATTTGTTCTATAACTTCCTCCTCCCCCCCCCCCCCCGAAAATCTACTTTTAGCATTGAAAACAAACATTATTTTTAGCTATTCCCTGCTGAAAAACTATGCTTGGTGCTTCTTTGCTAGTCATTTAAGCTTCCATCCCACAGATGTGCATGAAGGACAGCTGAGACACATAACTGGCATAGTAAATGAGCAAAGAAGCCTCTCAAATCTGGTCTCTATTGAAGTCTGGTTTTGTGTGGCATAAGAGGGATGCGCCCTGGAATCAGTCAGCCACTAGCGTGGGCTAGCCTTTTAATAAAGCTAATCTATATTTATTCCACTTTGCCTTGAAATAGTCTAAGGAGTCTTTCAAAGGGCCTTTCCCCGTTTGGAGTAAAGGAGGATTGGAAAGCAGCAAGAAATTTGTGAGTGGGTGGGTGTTCCAAGCATTGTGTGTACCTGTTTGCTTCCTTTTAAAGATGTGTTGTTGAGAACCAGTTCCTGTATGTGGAGAAGAAAATGGGAGGTCCTCCAATCTTGAAGCTGCATTTGGCGTGACCAGGACTAAAGACCTGTGCAAAGCGCTTTTAACATGTTGCAGTTCTATTTTTCCCTTCTATTTTTCCAAAAGCTACCCATTTCACAGACTATTTAACGATGCAATGATTCACAGATTTAAACCTGCACTTAAATGTTTGCTCTGCTGTGCTTTAAGTGATTGGGAGGTTTTAGAATCCCCTTTCATAGGCTTAGGAAACGTAGGAAAGTCTGATTAGGGCAGTGTTTCTCAACCTTGGCCATTGGAAGATGTGTGGACTTCAACTCCCAGAATTCCCCAGCCACCTCTGCTGG
>JANHFM010000001.1:1026814-1041046 GCA_032468115.1 Grayia smithii | reverse complement strand
ATATTTCTTCTGAATGTAATCAATCCATTGCTTCCAGTCTTTATAATATTTTTCTTGAGTCTTATCCTTCAGAAATGTCGAGATTTTTGCCATCTCTGCAAAGTTCATAACTTTAAGTGTCCATTCTTCTACTGATGGCAAATCCTCTTTCTTCCAGTATTGCGCTATTAATGAAACAGGAAGTTTTGATGTTGCTCAGTTGCTCTCTTGAAAGCGGCTAGTTTTCCATTCCTGAAGTGCTCCCTGCAAAACCCCAGCGAGGGTGCGTTCGGATCTTAAGTATCTCTGCCAACCCATATGCTCTGATCTATTTGGTGGAATGTA
This sequence comes from Grayia smithii, assembly GCA_032468115.1. Taxonomy (NCBI): domain Eukaryota; kingdom Metazoa; phylum Chordata; class Lepidosauria; order Squamata; family Grayiidae; genus Grayia; species Grayia smithii. Next base: position 1,040,722 of record JANHFM010000001.1, on the reverse strand, counting down.
CTTCAAGGTAACAAATGTGCAAATGACAAGCAAGAGCCATTCAATATGTAGAAACCCCAAAGGTGGGGGTGAAGAGATCACTTCTTATCTAAAATATATTTGAGTGTGGTTTTCGTATTGCGTTTTGTTTTGCTTCCGTGAGAGCCCGTTTGATCTAGTAGCTAAGGCACCAGGGTAGAGACCGGGAGATGGTGAGTTCTAGTGCCATTTTAGGCATGAAAGCCAAATGAGCAACTTTGGGGCAATCACCAGGAGACGGTGAGTTCTAGTCCCGCCTTCGTCATGAAAATCAGGTGGGTGACTTTGGGCCAATCACCAGGAGATGGTGAATCCTAGTCCCGCCTTAGGCATGTAAAGCTGGCTGGGTGTCTTTGCGCCAATCAGCAGGAGACTGTGAGTTCTAGTCCCACCTTAGTCATAAAAACCAGGTGTTGACTTTGGGCCAATCACCAGGAGACGGTGAATTCTAGTCCCACCTTAGCCATGAAAACCAGGTGGGTGACTTTGAGCCAATCACCAGGAGATGGTGAATTCTAGTCCCGCCTTAGGTATGTAAAGCCGGGTGGGTATCTTTGGGCCAATCACCAGGAGACGGTGAGTTCTAGTCCCGCCTTAGGCATGAAAACCAGGTGGGTGACTTTGGTCCAATCACCAGGAGATGGTGAATCCTAGTCCCGCCTTAGGCATGTAAAGCTGGCTGGGTGTCTTTGGGCCAATCACCAGGAGATGGTGAATTCTAGTCTCGCCTTAGCCACAAAAGTTGGCAGGATGACTTTGAACCAGTGCTTCATTCTCAGCCAAACCCACCTCATGGGGTTGTTTGTGGGGAAAAATAGGAGGAGGAAGGTGTGTTTCAGGGGTAAAATGCACTTAATTTCGCTACCGGATCAGAAATGTGAGTGTGTGGCATCTCTTCTGCGCATGCGCAGAGCCTTCTGACCATGCGCAGAGGGTCAAAAACAGGATGTGGTGACGTCCCGGTAGGTGGGTGGAGCCTCCCGCTGTCAGCCCTACCGGCTCATGCAAGGCGGATAGATCCGGCTGGATTTCACTGCTGGTGTGTTGGTTACGTTCTTTGTCTATTATTGTAAAAATAATAAAGGCAGGATATCTGTAAAAAAAATAAAAATAGAGTAACCCCTGTAGTCAGGAGGGGCATAATACCACACAATGCAACCTTTAATATCAAAGCTCCTGTGAGGTTCTCGCTGCGTCTAACCGGATTTGAGGATATTTGTCAAACCCCAAATATTTGATCAAGGAATAGTGACCTCCCATGTGAATGCAGTCATTTTTGATACCTGGGTTGCTTTTATATCTCTTTAGCTTCCTACTTCCGTGTTCATGAGGCAAAAATCAACTCCAGGCTCCTGACAAAAAAAGATGAGGCCTCTAATACGGTAAATTGCATTTATGGAAGAAAATTGGGCTGCTTGGTGCAATTTATTTATTTATTATTTCAATTTCTATGCTGCCCAACTCCAAAAGGACTCCGGGCGGCTCACAACAAAAAATAATACAATAGAATACATTATATAAAATTCAAAAGACGATTTAAAACAATAAAACGACAACAAACATTCATATCCCATCTGGGGCCAGATCTCGCTGAGTCACAATAGCAAGATCAACAGCCCCTCTGTATTGGAATTGAGCCCAACATTTCTGTTGTTAAGTGAGACATTTGTTAAATGGGTTTTGCCCCATTTTACGACCTTTCTTGACTCAGTTGTTAAGTGAATCACTGCAGTTGATAAGTTAGTAACGCGGTTATTAAGTGAATCTGCCTTCCCCATGGACTTTGTTTCTCAGAAGATCGCAAAGGGGGATCACATGACCTTGGGACACAGCAACGGTCATAAATATGAACCAGTTACCCAGCATCTGAATTTTGATCACATGGACATAGGGATGCTGCAAAGGCTGGAACTGTGAAAAGTGGTCATAAGTCACTTTTTTTCAGTGCTGTTGTGACTTTGAACGGTCACTAAACAAACTGTTGTAAGTCGAGGACTACCTGTACAACACATTGAGGGGGGACAACTGTATTTTGAGTGCTGTATAAAGAAGAACAGTCTACTCAAACTTTCTGAATGTGTGCCAGTGGTGGGTTGCTCCCAGTTCAGTCCGGTTCTATAGAACCAGTGGTGGGTTGCTCCCGGTTTGGCCTGGTTCGCGCGATCCGGTAGTGGTGACGGTGTGACATCACCGAACCGGTTCTCCACGGCTGGGAGCTGGGCCCACCCGACGCCTGTACTTAAGTTTCTGTGCTCTGCACATGCGCAGAGTGCTTGTTTCGAGTTTTTTTCCAAGAAGAGAAGTTAGTGCGCATGCGCGGAGCACACGTTTGGCGCGAATGCGAGTGAAGCGAGTGCATGAAGAGAACCGGTAGTAAAGGTAAGTAGAACCCACTCCTGTATAGAACCAGTAGTAAAACTGGTGGGAGGCTCCGCCCACTCTCCCCAACGTCATCATAGGTGATCTGCGCATGCACAGAAGCTTCTGCGCGCGCGCTCTCGTTGTGAACCATTAGTAAAGGTAAGTGGAACCCACCCCTGATGTGTGCCTATTGATTATTGATTTAAAAGGTGGAGTTTCTGGTTCTAGTAGAAGGAACTCTGTGTCAGTTTATGGCATTCAAAAATCAGTCTGGTGGCACTACCAAATTTTATTAAAAGTTATAGTTTTGTAAGATCAAATCTGAAGCGCACATGTCTCAGCTAACTGTTTCTGCTGTCTGATTTGACAAAGGGAGCCATTCTCCTCCATCTTTTAACATGCAATAAGGAAGGAAAGCAAATTAGCCAGGCACAAAAATATCTAAGCATTATTCCCAGGGCTTGCATTGAACATCTTACTGCCTGAGGCAAAGAACAAGGAGGCATTGCCTCCAATGAATGCACAAAGCTGGTCAGACTAGCAGGAGCACCTTACTTGAACGTTGGCAAAGAGCCAGTATCTTTTTACCACATGGCAGACAGCTGGCAAACCAGGGAAATGATAGGCCATTTATGTATAAACACACACAGCCCTGACTTCCAACCTCTTGGCATTGCCTCCAAATATAGCTATTTTGTTCTCTGCAATGGCCAGCCCTATTTACCCTTCTATCTTTCATAAGGCAATAGAAATACTTCACTTCTTATCACCTCTACTATCAGCTCACTGAAGAATGATTTCAGTGGGCATTGAGAAAACATACTAGTGAAAAATTGGACTGTGAGGAAGTACCGTAATAGTAATGGCTTCAAGTGGCTATTTGCTTTGAAAACAGCCTAGGGCAGGTGTATTATTCCAACTTTTAGCACAGACCTGCATTTTAGGGGTTCAGAAAGTTCTTGCAGTTGTTGATCTTCTACCTCGTTAGACCAAGAAGTGGTATTTGTAAAAAAAACTGAGTGAGCAGCTTTCCACGGGTGATTGATTATTACTGTACCCCTAACAGGTCACCTTAACCCTCTTTGGCACTACCTGGCACTGCCTTTCTAAGGCTCCTTCAGACAATGTCCTGGCTGCGAGACAGGGAGTGGTTGCAGTCCTGGACTATGTTGGGGGTCACCCAAACTAAATACTATTCAGTGAGCAGATCAGTGAATCCATTTTGACAATGGCGTGACTCATATGAACAGATTTCTGTTGGGGGCATAAAAGGGAGAAAAGTTTTTAAAAGAGCAACGTTTTGCCTTAGGGTGAAGTGTGAATGAAAATGGAATTGTGTTAGCGTATCTGGGCCACTCTGCTTTTTCCCCCTTTCCAGTTTGAGAAATGTTTATAACATTTACAAATTAGTTCTCAAGCCATATGTTTCGGATGCCGTGTTTATTTGTTTCTTAATTTTATGTAGCCACCTATCTCACTGCCATAACTCTGTCCTGAAGCAATCCAGGAGACCACTAGAATGTAGAAAAGAGATTGTATTCTCTGAATCTATTTGTTGCTATTGAGGGGGTCACTCAGATTTCTGCAGCCCACCTATGGCCAACCTATATAGGGGTGGGTTCTACTTGCCTTTACTACCGGTTCTCTTCCTGCACATGCGTGCGATTTGCGTGTTCGCTTCGCTTGCTCACGTGCCTACAGCGCGCTACTACGCATGCGCACTAGGTTTTTTCCAGGAAAAACCTCAAAACAATCGCTCTGCGCATGCGCAGAACACTATTTTGGGGGGGATTTTCTGGATAAAAGTAAGTTCGGGCACGCAGGTGGGCCCGGGTCTGGGCTGCGGAGAACCGGTTCGGTGACATCACAATGTCACTGCTACTGGATTGCGTGAACTGGACCGAACTGCGAGCAACCCACCACTGAACCTATAGCGCTCTTAAAAAAAAAAAAGGAAGAACAAAGCCACAGGTTCATCATAGAAAAAGCCAGGATAGATCTTCTCTTCATCGAATCTCAAAAATAAGAAATGGGGAAAAAAAAAGAAAGACCCACAAATTCAAAAGAATGAAAAGGTAAACTACAAACAGTTCAGGAACAGGACGCACAACTTGAAACTGCTGCTGGTTTTAATCTCACATCTTGGCCATGAACCAAGAAGGTGAATGAAGAAGGGAGGACAAAATGGCCAGGAACTGTATCAGCCCTGTGTTGCAAGCCCATTTGCCAGGCTGGGAGCCCTCAGGCACAAGAATGTTCTGTTCTCACACAATTTTTCCTGTGTGTTTTCATGGATGGGAGGAACAGATTTACCTAGCAGAGTTTCATTCATGAGATATTGCAGGCAGGTTTTTATTGCTGATGATATCACTTTTTGTTCTGCTCCCCATATTATCTATTCTGTTTGATTCTTTCACCAAAGGCAACCTCTATTTCCCTCAATTAAAAGTCTGCCATTTCATTTATTAGGAAGAGTTAGAAATTATTAGTCAAAATGCTTTCTTGGCTACAGCTGCTGATTTCATGCAGCTACTGAAAACACAAAGCCTCTGATGATAATAATAATAATAAGTGGCATCTTCTGCCCTGGGGTTGCCAACTTCTTTACCAATTTATTCTGGGCCATGAATATCAGTGTGAACTGCAGACATAAGAAGATGATCACTTCTGTCTATCAAAAACTTCACCAGTGATTCTGTTAAAAAAAAAAAGTGTTAGGGATGAATCCTTAGGGTGACATATTTTTTTCCCGAACTTTTTTATTTGAATGAGAGAAGGAACAAATTTTCAGGTGAAAGAAAATTCAATAATAATAAAAACAAGCGTTATTCTTTAAAATTCAGTGCATTTATTGATGCAATTCTATGGAGTTCGACAGCTTGAACCGTGGCATGGCATCAATTAGATACCCTTGCTTCAGTTCCAATAGCCAGGCATTATGAGACGTCATCATCTGCGTGGGAACAGCTGGCTGGTCCTTTGTGGCCTTCTAGGTGGATTAGTCCCCATAGCAATCAGAGAGGCCAGATAGGTAACCTGATGTTGGTGTGTGTGTGTGTGTGTGCTACACTTAGGATGGTTGCTGCTCTGTTTCTTTTCAGACCTCCAAGGGCAGAGTAATATGTTTTGCATTAAACTAACACTCCTTTTAGATGGCTCTTCAAAGAACACTTCTTCTTCCAAAGCTCCCTCTTGGTAGAACCCAAGAAGCAATCAAGAAGGTAGGCTGTGAAACGGCAGATGCAGCTTTTACTTAGACAGCTTTCAGTGGACGCCCTTAGGTGAACTGCTGTCTCACCTTTCTTCCTGATCTGCAATCCCTGGCCAGCCTCACAGGAAAAGATTGTCATGATTAATCTGATGCATATGTAATGTGTTCCTTGCTAAAGAACATTCTTTAAACCATGATTCACTTAAAACAGGACTGGGCTAGTTATAGCCACTTTTCACAGAAAAGTGCTGAGAGCTCCCTAGGACTGTGACGGACAACACAGTTTCTCACCATTTTGATGTGGGAAGCAGAACAAAATTATATAAGCTGTAAAATAGACAAATCATAACTAAAAACTGAACAAATTTTTTTGCATGTGTGGTGTGACGACATTTGTTTTGCAGCCCACACCCCTCACAAATGTTAATAATGTCCCTTGGCATTAGGATGCTGAAAAAGTTGTGCCTCTCTTCAATTTCATTGTTGTTTTCATCCCCCAGTTTAAAATGGTTTAGATATGACTTCCTTTTTTCTAGTTTTGAGAGCTGAAGGGGAGCTGGAGTCTAAAGAAAGGAAAGGCAGAAGGTACTGATTAAGGACAGGAGAGGCTTACACATTCCCATCAGACAGATAGGCTATCAGAAGCAGCAATATATAGTGGCCACCTACAGCATAAAATATGGCTTTTCTCGGCTTATAATAAGGAAATAATTAGCAAAATTCCCTTCTTCTACATCATTATTTGAGATATCTTAACCATCAAAGCTGACACCAGCCAGAGCATAGAAAAACTCAAAGAAGTAGTGCAAGATTGATTGGGGAGATCTGGTCCATAGAATTGCCAGTTGGACATGACCAGATGGATAATAACATCACCATCAACCTTGCTGCATTGGACAGTCCTCAAATAGGCCCAAGCAAAGGCCAAAATAAGAGTCTTAGACCTTTTCTCTTTCTACTAGAGTCTTAGAGCAGGGGTCCCCAAACTTGGCAGCTTTGAGGCTTGTGGACTTCAACTTCCAGAATTCTCTAGCCAACATAGCTGGCTGGAGAATTCTGGGAGTTGAAGTCCACAAGTCTTAAAGCTGCCAAGTTTGAAGACCTCTGTCTTAGAGCATCATGAATCCATCCATTTATCCAAGCCCATGGTGGCAGTGGGAACAAAGGCTATGAAGGCAAGCCTGGTCTAAACTTTGTGGTAAGAAAGACTAGACAGCTAAGACAGGAGAATTGTGGAAACTGCTGGGCTGGGAAAAAACGTCAGGTGGCTCAAACAGGTAGAAAGGCCTGGCTCCAATCATCCAAGTGGCAGTGAAGCTTAAGAACTAGAAGCACAGTTGGGGAACAGGGGCTAGTTCAGTATATTATCCCCACCTGAATTTGGAGTAACTGGAGAAATGATGGCTACATTAACCGTGGTCAAGCAGGTTCTGCAAACACAGTTTGAATGTCTGGCTTGGCTATCTCAAGCCTAAAGGAAGGCAGTATTTCTTCCACTGCTGCTCTTGCTCCTGGCAAGATAGGACAAATCACATCCCTCTTTTCTCTGCATTTTCTTCCTTTGGGTGCAGAGTGATCCGTTAGTGAAATGAGATGGGAAAGAAGGACAGCGGGAAGGGCAGTAGCAGGAGGGATTCCTGATCTAATCAACTAGGCCTGGCAAATAAACCCAGCTGTGCCTCTGCTTGCAGCAGGAAACAACTTTTGGAGCAAACACTGCACCGGGCAACCAGTGGCAAAATAAACAGGGATTGGCGCTACTTCCATCTGCTCCAGGCAAGGAGGGAAGGATGAAATGGGGCTCAAGAAAAACTGCTTGCCCTGGAAGAAAGTGGAAAGCAATCTACATTGCCCCAAAGGGCTCAAAACATTCGTTGTAGTACATTGTAGTAGCACACTTTTTCATAATGTATTTCCCAGCTCCTTTGGCCATGAAAATCTAGACAAGGATCATCCTTACCTCGTTTAGCATTTCTTATTGCCTCACTTCCTTATTGAAGGTGTATCTAATTTATAAATGCAATGCAAGTGGCTATGGGAACAGTCACAAGATATGGAAGAAGTTGCTTCATTGGTTGGGGCGCTTTTAATTAAATAAAAGATTTGGTCTCATTACCCAGCTCATCAAATGAAATTATGCCTTGTAAATTATACCGCAGCCTGTCATAAAAAATACAAAGTAAATAATATTTTGTTCTTTGTAGATCCCCTAGAGGTTTATTGAATGAAACAAATTCCATATAATATACAAGCAAATTTACAAACTATTACTTTTAAACTCAGATTCAAAACAGGTGTTTTGTCTGCTGAATATTTCCATCAATATTGGTAGGATGGTCAGATGCAGACAGATAATGCTTCACTGCTTTTGGAGAATATTAAGATCTGGGGGGGGGGGGAATGACAACTTAAAAATTGGTGATGTGAAATCAGCCTTTGTGGTAATTTGATACATAGCTTCCTATAAATTAAATCCAAGCAAATGTTCAATTTTTTAAAAAAAACCATTAACCCAGGATTTTTAAGTGATAGCTTCTTCAACAAGCCATAATGCCTTGTTTTGCATAAAATGCTAAGGCATAATGGATACATGGTACTAAGCTAATGAACAAAGTACACAATAGTTTAACACAAAGAGTGAACTCAGTCTTTTATTCAATCATGCCAAGCCAGTAAGCATAAAGGACAGTGAAATAGGAAGGCCAAAATAGATTATATAAGTAGCTTGGCCCTTTAATACAGCTTGGGTGGAGGGCAGAAATGTGTGCCTTCAAGTCAGCGTTGACTTGTAGGACTGCCTGGACAAGTACCTGCAGTTTTCTTGGCAAGATTTCAGAAGTGGTTTGCCATTGGGTCCTTCCTAGGGCTCAGAGGCAGCGACTGGCCCAAAATCCCCCAAGTGAGTTTGTGCCTAGGGCAAGACTACAATTCACAGTCCCCTGGTTTCTAATCTGGTGCCCTAACCAGTACACCAAGTTGATTGTTCTTTAACATGTAAAGCTGACATTGTTTTTCAGGGAAAATGCAGTGCAGGTAATCCTTGCTTAGCAACCATTCACAGTTATGACAGTGATGGAAAAGTAACTTTATGACCAATCCTCACTCTTATGACCTTTGCATGTCTGTAAAGCAAAGAAAAGCCGAGGCAAAATAAGCAGCACACTTGTAATTTCACTTAGCAACAAATTCATTATGACCGAGGTGCCAGGCCTAATTGTGGTCACTAAACAAGGTCTACCTAAACTATTTTTTGCTGAGTATAGCATTCTTTTTTCCTGCAGTGTAGAATGGGTGGGACCAATCCAACTGATTTACACAGTAGAACAGAACAATGTAAAAGTAGCAAGTAAGCTCAGAGAACATTCAGTCCAACCTTCACTGCAAGAGTCCACAACTGTCCCATCCATGACAGATAGCCATCCAGCCTGTTTAAGTCCTCCAGCAAATGAGACTCTTCCATCTCTGGAAAAAGTAATGATTAGCCCTGACATAATCAGGGAGAGTGAAAACTTTATCAGAAAGAAAAGATTTGCAGGTGCAAGGCTAGATGGCTATTCAGAATATCTTGGAGATAACATTAAGTAGCCACAATGGAGCAATTGTTCTCCGAGCAGCTTTCCACAATCTGTAGAATTTTTAGAGATGTAGAATTACAGCTCCCACAATTTCCAGCTGAGATTAGGTTTGCTAAAGGTTCTAAGAATTATACTAGAGTCAAACATCTCTAGATGTTCCAACACGTTCAAATACTGAATCAGGCAAAAGATGCTAGGGAATAGGTAATTTTTTTCCCCTTTCATCCTACCTCCTTTTTCTTGATAATAAACAAATTCACAATCTCGCTATGATTCAAGTCCACTTTTCCATCTGAGGTTGGCTTTTTATTGGGCGGAAGCACAATTCACAACAAATCCATATTCCTCTTAAGAGTACGGCAAGCAACAAAGTGATGGGCAGCCTGTGAATAGGGTCAAGATAAAACACAAAATGATACAAAGAGAACATGCAAGGGGCCTCAAATAAAATACACCAGTAGCACAACTGTAGTCCTAAACAATTAGGCAGGAAATCCCAGAAAGCAGCAGTGTGAGTTACATTGTATAGTGCTTCTCTTTATCTGCCATGCTTTGTGCCTCACCTTGGGGAACCTTTATTTTTGTTCAACGCCTAAGCCTTTTCCCAGGGGCATGAACTGTTCAGGAATTGGATTTTTTCACCTTTTCATCCCACTAAAGAAGTTAAACAAATACACAGCTTAAACACTTTTTTAAAAATGCTGTTTTAAATTTATGTACTCAGCATTTAAACAAAAATCAAGGGGATTCTGGTAGCAGCTTTTCCAATGAGCAAATTTATTAAAATTGAGCTTGAAAAAGTTGCTAGTAGTCTCTCACTAAAATAGATTAACGCAGGTCTCCTATAATGCACTCAGAATTATTTGACATGCCATTTCCATGCATAAAGCAGTTCACTAAGGTTGGGCAATTGAAAAAAAAATGCACCCCACTCCAGCTTAATCACTCTCAAGCGCTGCCTGATATAATATATAAATATATTTCAATAGAAAAATCAATCAAAGTTTGTTAAAAGATATTACTTTATTTTCCTGGGCAAAAACCTGATTAGCTTGATATATTCTTGAATTTATTTCAGGCTTATTTTGATCAGATCAAATTTCAGACACATTGTAATTTTTAAAACACATAAAATGCCTTAAAATGCTACACAAAATTGCCCAAAGCACAGGATTAGGCTCATATGTATACATTTTTTTTCAAAAGATCTGAAAGAAGAACTGGAAGGTTACCAGAATTGAGGTAAACAGTGGGGGGAGAGGGGAGTAACCCACCTTAATATACATGTATTGGGGAATTATCATTAGGGAGAAATTCCACGAGAGAAAAATGAAGTTTTAATGATTTCTTAGAAAATAACTGCCAACCAGTTGCCTCAATTGCAGTTCCACATACAATTCCTGCCCTTTTATGCCCTCTAGTGGGATCTAAAGAGATTGTACAAATCTTAGTGGAATAGATTTTGGATCTGGGACACAACATTCAGCGTGGCTCCCATAGAGCTTCTCTGGAAATGCAAAGGATCGAGCCGTGCTCACTTTCCAGCCAACTATGAACTTTGCAGATGGAAGGGAAACCCCGGTGGTTGTGACAAGAGTGACATTTTATGCATGATTTCCCGACCCCGTTTGCTGCTGCCTTCTGCCTCCCGACCAACCTCATAGGGCGAGGCCTGCTGATTTTGGGGATGTCTCTAGTTCCTGCTGTGAAACAAAGGAAAACTCTCCCATGAGTTTAAAAACAAGCAAAAACGCGTATAAAAAGTGCTCCTGAGAAACGTGGAGCCCGCTCCTTGGGGTGTGTGTGTGTGTGTGTGTGTATGATTAAGAGGGAAAAGCAACCGTCGAAGCAGGCCAGCTTGGTTCCCCCTCTGCTAGGTAGTAAGCCCGATAATTTGGAGGGTCCTCGAAGTACCAGTTTAAGCGCCACCCTTTCTGAAGGGGGAAAAGGCCGGCCATTTCGAGGGAGGCCTGGCGCTAATCTCGCCTCGCGACGGCGGCGCCATGGGCGCTTTCCCCCTGCGCTTTGGAAGGGCGGCCGGTCCCTCCCGCGCAATGGCCTGGGAAAAGGGCGGCGAGCTTAATCCTCCAGCTGAGCTGGGCTTTGTTCCGAGGTGAAAGGGAATCGGTGCGTCAGGGCCTTTATCTTTCGCTCTTCGACTGCTAAGCTAACATGCCCGCTCCATCCCTTTATGGGCCTCGGGGAGGCGAGGCATCTCGCCAGGATGGGCAAGAGGAATGGACAGGGCCCGGCTGACCGCCCTCCCATAGTTGCCCCGCGCTGAGTCAGCGCAACCTGTTGTGCTCTCCCCTTGTCACTTGGCCAGGCCAGGCTATATAATGAGGCCGGGGACCTCCAGCCACCTATCTCCAAACTTTGCCCTTGTCAGCTCCGCCAACGGTAAGTCCCTGCGCGCAGCTTTGGGGCGTGTGTATCCTGGCAGTCTTTTATTCAGGATTCGCCCGCCTTCCCTGGATATGGGGAAGCGCTCTTTTTTTGCGGTGGGGTGAGGGGCGGGGGTTGGTGGTGAATGGTGGTGGCGGCGGTGGCTTTTCTGGGACGTTAAGTCTACAGTTGGTCGGTCGGCGGAGGATCGGCGCGCTCCGTCGAGATGTGGCGCTTTCTTGGCCTGGATTGCCTTAGAAGCCCTTTGGAGGCGCCGGCGCTGGATGGCTGATGCTCCTGTACTTCGCTGGCTTGGGGCACGATGCTGCGGTCGGAATGCAGCAGTGGGGGGGGGGGGGGGGAGAAGCCTCTCGCAACTGGATGGCTCGACCTCGAGGCCGACGGGCTCCGATGGCATTTCGCTTTTCACCTTCCCTTTCTAACTCTTGGCGTCTCGCATATTCCCAGCAGGGCTATTAGACTATGTCGACAGAGAGAGAGAGAAGAAGCGGAGCGCCGAGGTCTGCAGGTGTGTGCGCGCACACACATTTGAGCGCGTGCCTACGCGATCCGTGCGCGCACAAATGTGTACTCTACCCTTAGGATTGGGAGGCGTGTGTGGAATTCCGCGGGTGCAGATCAGACACCAGGGTAGCGAACGAGGCGGCCTTAAAGGAAAGGCTCTCGGCTTCGGCTCGCCTTACGCAATTGGGAGGCAAGAGAAAAGTTCCTTGAGTTTGGGAATGCCCTTTGGCCAGGCACCTTCTATTCCAGAATCCTCTGGTGTTCCTTCGGATCAGGGATTTATGAATGAAAAGAAGGATTAGCGATTGCTGAAGGCATTTGGCACCCAATTCAGAAAATTAAAATGCCCCTGCCCAAATACTATGCTCTACTGTATGTTCAGGCTGTCTTTGCCACATACTAAATCCTGCTCAACTTTAAGATTAAAGCATGCTGTGTGAATATAACCAACCAATTCTTCAGTAGATCTAGCTAACTGAGTGAATGCTGGCAATTTTAATCATGCTAATAAATAATGCCAACTTTTTGACTATGTTGCTCTTGAATAATACTCCTAAACAAGCTCCTCAGGGTAAGACTCTCCTTCCTAATATAATTGCTCTTGGCATGTGTATGTCTTTATGGCTGAGTGCATAGCATCACAGTGAGCTGTAATATAGTTTGATTCTGTCTTGGTGTGTTGTGTGACCTCACTTATGCTTTCTAATTCTCTATTTATGGCTAAGCATTATGTTTGAATCCAGCCAATGATGGCATAATCAGTAAATCAGGGTTTAGTCTAGAACACGAAAAATGCCTCGCATGAAAGTATACAAGACTACATGATGCGTAAGAGCTGAGATGCCATGTCATCCAATGAATGAATTTGTTTAAGGCCTTCGTTGGTGTCACACTCTTAATTACCATCTCTGTGACTTCAGTCTCTGGATGGCAAGTAGAAAATAGTGCTCCATTATGTAAATTAGTCAGGGAGAAAGAGAAATAGCATAAAGGGAGAAGAAAAGTAGATGAGAAGGCAGACCACCTTACCTGTGATATCCTTCAGCTTACAATCCATCCAGTAGCCATGCAGTCCTGTTTTGTTCAAAACTTTACAAAGTTTTGAACAGTTTTCCTTTTCTTGGCTTCTCTGGTGTTCCCTAAGTCTTCCTCTTCTCTATCTGGCAATCTTACATAATGCTTGCCATTGTTCCTCCTTGACATCTTGGTCCATAGTTGAGGGGCTTTGCCAGAAGGGACAGATATGACTTACACAGATGCATCTCTCCCCCGTCTACACATACAATGTCCAGCTGCTCCACAAACAGATTCTTAACCATCTTATTCCACCTCCACAGCCAAAGATCTACCCATGACCAGCCACATGGAAAGCATGGGGCAGTTCAAGATTATTGTCTGGGAAGAAGAAAATTTCCAGGGAAAGCGTTCCGAATTCCTGATGGAATGCCCCAATGTCATGGAACGTGGTTTCCGCAAGATTCGCTCCATCAAAGTGGAAAATGGCCCGTAAGTGTTTTTGCAGTTCACAGTGTACAATTGGAAGCCCACAACAGCTTCTGGTCTTTTCAACCGATTTTTTTTTTTTTTAAGTTTATAATAAGATAAAGTAAAAACTAAAACAGAATTAGGAAAGTTAAAGAGGAAAGAAGTGAAAAAAGAAAAAGAAGGTCATTGCTTCCCACTTTTTCAGGGCAATAGAATACAAAAACTTTCTTTTAAAAAAAATTCTATTTATATCCCGCCCTTCTCCGGAGACTCAGTTTCGAGCACAACTCAAGTGCTCAGCAAATTCCTTCATTCCTTGTATATGCCTGCTTCCAAGCGGCATTTTTA
>JANHFM010000001.1:894490-910572 GCA_032468115.1 Grayia smithii | reverse complement strand
ACTCAGCCTTCCATCCTTCTGAGGTGGGTAAAATGAGGACCCAGATTGTTGGAGGCAATATGCTGACTCTGTAAACCACTTAGAGAGGGTTGTAAAGCACTGTGAAGCGGTTTATAAGCTTAAGTGCTATTGCTATTCTCTGCCCCTTTTTACATATTAAAAAAAATGAAAGTATAGAAATGGGGCACGGATTAAACTTAGTCTTTTGCTTAACAGATCAAATGCTTAACATTGCTCCTCGTTCTCGCATCATAGAATAAATGTAATAAATGAAAATAGAATAATGGAGATGGAAGAAAATAAGGCAAATTCTCTTCCAATCAAGCTTTAATTGCAATATAATTCCAACAGTCACACATTTTTGCAAGGTCCACCACCCCCTGCCCCACTGTCACCCTGAAACAATGCTGCCTACTGACTTTGACATGTCCAAAAAGGGACTGAGAGCATTTGGTAGAGCCCACTCCACCCCCATAAAGCCACCTTTATGGCTCATTTAAAAATGAGGTCCACGTCAGATACTGCTCAAATGAGAGCCACCCTGCATATTATTGAGAAGCCCTGGGGGCAGGTTGCAGTCAAAACTATATTGGCTAGAAGCCCAGGACAATCAAAGATCACCATACCTGGAGGTTATGTGTTCAGTTACCTATGTACATACATACATACATGTGTCCTCTATCCAATACATCAAGTGCAGAAGGCAATCTCCGTTTTCAAGATTCACTTTTCCTGACCTAATGTTTGCCTGGCAAGTCCAAATCCTACTGGGTGCAACTTATCTCCAGCCTGAAAAAGCAGTGATAACTAAAGCCTCTGTCAGAATTACAAGCTATCACAGGTGGTGCTAGAAGCAAACTATGTTTTCCTACCTACCTGTGAAGTAAGGAAGGCCTTCAACAGGATTTTGGCTTGGGCTTTAGCCATATTATTATATCTCCTTGTTCTTCCAAAAGTACCAAAGCTGAAATGAAGGACTTGCCCTTACAAAGGCCCCAAAGTAGAATCAGAGTGTGCCTTTCCCAGGAAAGGCATTTGGGAAGATGAATGGTCCCTCCCTCCTCCAATTCCTTGGCTGCCTGCAAACCCACTGCCAACCTTGAAGTTCCTCAAAGCCTTGTCAAATGCAGCTGCAGAAAGCTTCCCGTTGACGAGGCCGATGCAGCCTGCCCACTCTTCCCTCTCCTTCCTGTCTCGTATTCCTGCTTCATAGCCTCTGGGCTGACATGACAGGCAGGGTGGGGATTTATCAGACAGTGCACAATACCAATCAGGTGATTCATCACCATCTAGCCCAGGAAGAGCAGAGCAAAGCAGGTAGCTGAGGCTGTGTAGAACAGTTACTTACTTCTCACTCCATTTTCATCATTGGTATATCAACCCCAGATCCCACTCACCCATTCTATGAGAACACTTTCTAAGTAGTTGAGAGAAGCACTCTCTTTCAAACATTAACAGCCCAATATTTTATTGCTAAGTTCTACAGAGGAACACTCGCTTTCAAACACTTAAGAATGAATAGCACTCTTGCAAGCCTGTGCTACTGCTTTACTTATCCATGGAAGGAAGGTCCCTTCCAAAATAAATTGTCATCTTATTGTCCTCACTTTTCACCTCATGCTTATCATAAAAGGAGATTCTTTTCAATGTCATCCTAGTCCCTAGCAATAAATTCCTGACCAGAATTATAGATACCCTGATAGCCTCAATATACCAAACAAGTTAAACCTTCCCGGGTTGCAGTAATAATCTTCGGAATGTGCAACAAAAACAAGAGGCTTCCAACAGGATAATCGTGTTAGTAAAACCAGTGAGTTCTGTAACACCTTAAAAACTAAGGATTCGAGCATAAATTTTCAGGGTCCAAAACAATCATCAAATGCATTTGGTCCCCGATTGCACAATCGTACGTACAGTATATAGGCACAGTGCCAGGGGCATTATTATAGAAAATACATAGAGAAACAGGAGCTATTTTGAACCACGATTGACATTGTCTTATTTTAGTCTGCATGGACTTTACAAATGACAATCTTTGCCATGTGGACCTGTAAGTTAAGATAACATTTCATGAATCCAGCATTGTGGCCTGTTATCCATAATGTTAGTGGCGTTTTAAAGTCTAATGGTATTTTTCCTGCAGCAGATTAACATGTTTACTCCCCTGAAAACCAATTTACAAACATCGTGACTAACTCTGCATGCCAATCAGCTCACAAGTCTCTGCATGTGAAAATCATAAGTGTAACAGCCCAGCTGGAAAAGGCTCATTTGAATTCTCATCAAACATTTGTGGCTCTTCCAATGGAGCTCAACCCAGGAGCTTAAAAGTGAGCGATTACGGGCATAGTTTTCTTTCAAGACAGAATCTTTCTGTCCAGTCATTTCTGCAATGACAACATCTCAAAGAGGCCCAAAGGAGAAATGATGACCTAAACATCTGAAGAAGACTCCTCACAGATCACCCCATAGTTCTACTTCAGATATACACATGCACATTACTGTCTTGGATTTGTGTTTATTTGCACAATAATAAAATAAGTTACCAACCACAGTATTTGCACTCAGTGCCTGTGGCACTTGTTCCAGAGATAGCTCCGTCATCAATCTCGTTTCAGAAACATTTCTTTCAACGAACGTTGCATTTTATTTCATTGTTTTCCCCCCACCCCCCAAACAACAAAGGTGCACTCATGGCACTTTAACTGGAATGGAACAAATTTGGCCTAGGTTAACAGGTATTTGATAGTCTTCCCTTACCCCCTGAATGTTCTCTGTTGGATTTAAAGGGTATTAATTTGAAAGTGGATGTGGTGGGAACTACAACTCATAGACTTAAGAAGCTGAAGTGGCTGAAGGTGTCAATGTTTAGAAACAGCCAGAGACAACCTCAGGGTCTCCAGCTAAATTATATTATATTATATAGGTGTTTTGGATATGCCAGGCCAATACTCAAGTCTGTATAATAGGACCTTGTGGTATCAAGGGTTCATGTAAGGCCAGAAAGGAAGTGATGGGAGATGTTAAACATCAGCATGTACCAATTCCCTCAAACGCTGCCTTGTGTTAATGCAAAGCTCCATTCCTCAGTGCTGCAAACAATGAAACTTTTGCAGCTATCACTTGCAGACACTGACCCACTCTGTGAGTCGACACTCCTCACAAGCTACAAAACAACACCAATGGAATTTACAGTTACATCGCTCGCTGCGTGTTTGCCGCAGGATATTATGTCCTCTTCCACAGCACAAGCTTTCACAGTTGTCCATGCCTGGGCTGGTCTTGTTGCACAAACGCCCTTGGGTGCCCAAAGAGTCTACCTTTGGTTCCCTTTCACAGAAGTCAGGTGATTTCTCAAAGTAGATCAGGTCACTGATGCCACCACGACGCCGGTGGCGGGCCTGGCCCACATCCATCTGCCCAGTGTTCCTGTTGTGCGGCCGGATCAGTGTTGCCACATGGAAGCGATCCTTGAGCACTGAACCCACCAGCCGGAAATCAGGAGTCACCTGCCAACATGTCTTCAGCTGGCAACTTCCTGAAGTTCCATGACACTTGCATTTTCGCTTCATGTTCTCCATCACCACCTGTCAGGAGCATAAGAACACAGCAGTCAGAAGAACTGAAGAACCATGCAGTAGGACTGAACTCCATCCCATTCAATTCTCTGCCTAGCTGGCATTGGAACTTGGTCCCCATCCCTTGGAGACACAAGAGCACCAGTTTGATGTAGTGGTTAGGGTACCAGGCTAGGAACTGGGAGACAGTGAATTCTAATTCCACCTTAGGCCCAAAGCTATCTGGGACACCTTGGGCCAATCCAGTGGTGGGTTTCAACATTTTTTACTACTGGTTCTGTGGGTGTGGCTTGGTGGGCATGGCATGGCTTGGTGGGCATGGCTTGGTGGGCATGACAGGGGAAGGATACTGTAAAATCTCCATTCTCTCCCCACTCTAGGGGAAGGTCACTGCAAAATTTCCATTTCCTCCCGATCAGCTGAGACTCAGGAGGCAGAAAATAGATGGGGGAGGGGCCAGTCAGAGGTGATATTTACTGGTTCTCCAAACTACTCAAAATTCCCACTACCAGTTCTCCAGAACTGGTCAGAACCTGCTGAATACCACCTCTGCTCCCCACCAAACAAAAAAGAAACATTTTTCTATCTCTTTTCCACCTTCCCCATTTAGGACACCCCGAACAGCGGGACTCAGGAGCAATGTTGAGGCTGGACCTGAAGAAGAGGGCCTCAACTTCAAATCTACTTGCCCCATTGCTGCCCCTCATAAAGGCCACCTCGCGTACTGTTCCCAAGAAGTGCAAGCGTTAGGGAATGATCCAATTGCATCGCAACCCAATACTCCTCAGAATCTGCAACACTCCACTTACCTTCAGGTGATGTTTTCTTTCTGTTAATAGGTCCTCATGGACTAACAGAGGCTGCTTTGAGTCACACAAGGTGTTATGCCTCCCGCATAGAGTTTCTGTATATATATACTGTTATTGTTCTCTAACATGTGTTGAGCTCTATCGAGTGGCCAAAGACCAAGCCTTTCATTGTTTAGAAAGTTGATTTTAATAGTATTTTGGCAATACAGAGTGCCCATCCTCCCATTGTCCATCATTCTAGGGAGGAGGGAAAAAAAGTAGGTGCAGCCTAGGACTCCATTTTACTAACATTCTGAGGAAGCAGAAGCACCTGGAAGAATCCAGCCTCATCCGTAGCACATGTTCATCGGAGCACAAAATCCATGTCCCATATATATAGCATCGCTGGTAAGATTTGGATTTTACCTGTATTTGCTAATTGTTATGCTCAACACTGTTTATTTTGTATTCAGGTTCTTACTATGTGTTTCTATTTTTTCCCAGTTTCACCACATCCTGTTCCTTTAATAAAGTGTCAATATCTATGCACATTGTCTGGTTTATTGAAGGATAGGTGGGTTTAGCTGCATGTCGAGCTGCACACAGGGCAACATGAAATGAGGACAGGACACAAGGCCTTCATTTTTTAAAAAACAACTTCAGAGAATGCTCTTCCACAACCTGTTGTGGTCCGCCAGCAGCCTGTAGAGCTGGCAGCAGAGTCAGACAGTGAGGAAGCTGGGGAGGAACATGGGCCAGTCCTGGAGTCTGGGGAAGGCTCAGACGAGGGCTCTGCATCAGAGGCAGAGATGGGGCCAGAACCGTCTGGGAGTTATGTGCAGGCTCCAGAGCCTCTAGAGTCAGACACAAGAGAGGCACAGGAACAGAGGGAGCTTGTTCCTAATGCGTGCATGCACAGAGCTGCCAGAAGGCAAGAACAGTTAAAACAAAAGGGACGACTCAGGAGTAAGGCTTGGAGATGATTGGCCCTGCCCATAAGACATAAAGGAAGAACAAAGGCACATGGGCCTTTGCAGGAAGCAACGTTGTGGATGGTGTCGGTTTGTACTTTGAAGCTCAGTTTTTGACTCTGTGTTTCCGTGTGGCCTTGACAAGATAATTGCCAATTAGGTCTTTGGCAGCATGTCAAAGAAGATAAAGGTGTGTGTTTACCAACCTTATCCAAAGGACTGTGGCAGACTTCTGTTGGATTATTTATAAACTCTGGTGATTCAGCACGTGCTGTGAATGGAAGTAATTTACAGCCGTTAAAATAAAAAAGGGTTTTGGGGACTAACTATGTGCTTTTTATTACATCAGGAAGCCTAGGTCAGAACAGCAGTAGCCTCTGGAGGGCCATCACATCCTTATTCCTCCCTTCCTTCCTTCCTTCCTTCCTTCCTTCCATCCATCCATCCATCCATCCAACCATTCTGTATATTATGGTTCGCTATTGTTAATATTTATTTTAAAATGCTTTGTAGCTTAGAAGCTCTCTTCAGCCACAAGCAGCTGTTGCTTGTGGCTGAAGCTATCCCGGGCTGTTATTTACACACACACACACCCCTCTCTATTTTTATTCCACTTTCCTTGGGTCCTTGGGAAAGAAATGGCATCTTTTCCCCATCCCCATCTTTAATAAACCCTAACCCTCTCGCAGCCTTTTAGCTACTGTTGTCTCACTTTGCTTCCCCCTTCCCTTAAAATGAGGCTAGGGAAGAAAGCTGGGAGGGGAGAAACCTAAGGGGGAGCCTCTGGCACTCAGCTACTTGGCCTGCGTCCCTCACAGTATGTTGTGTCGAGCTGGTGGCTGGGCTCAACAGGCAGTCCCCTCTATCAGGAGTCCCCCTGAAAGAGACAAGTTGGACCTGTGATTATCACCCATCTGTTCTTCAATAACCCCCCCCCACACACACACACACACCCTGGTTTATGTGGATGGTTCCTGTGGAAACATCGTAATAGCTGGGTGGCGTTAACGTCCTCTGCTGCCACCCAGGATGCCTCCTCATATGGATATCCTTTCCACCGTATTAAGTATTTCAACTTTCCCCTGCATAGTTTGGAGTCAAGTATCTCATCAATCTCATATTGATCATCCTTGACAGGCCCAGGGTAGTCTGAGGGGTCCCTGATAGCTTCCACCAGCTTCAGCAAGCTGCTATGAAACACCAGGTGGATTTTGCCTAATAGCGGAGGGAGTTTCAGTACTACAGTCATTGGTTTTATAACTTTGGTCACTGTAAACAGGCCTAGGTATTTGGGACCTAGCTTCTTGCTGTGTGTGTCTTCAATTTTACATACTTAGTAGACAAATATACATGGTCCCCTACTTGAAATGGTTTGTTTTCTGCCCTCTTCTTGTCAGCTTGTTGTTTATAGTCTTTCGATGCTTTTTCCAACACCCTCTTGATTTGTGGCCATTGCATCCGTATTTGGTCAGCCACTCATTTGGGGATGTTGGTTTTTGGGTGGGTGCCTCCAATTCTGGGATAGCAGGGAATTCCCTCCCCATAACAGCCTGGAATGGGGTGAGTCCAGTACCGTGGTGTATCGCATTATTATATGCTACTTCAGCGAACAGTAAGAGGTGGGACCAGTCTGATTGTTGATATGAGATGTAACATCACAGGTGTCAGGGTTCCAGAAAAACCCCTCTCCAATTAAAAATTCTGAAGCAAGCATTTCTCAAAGTTCTTTTTTATTGAATAGGTAAACTGGCACATCTGGGAAAACCCAAATCTGAGAGTTCTAATACCAATCCAAAATCCCCCTCCTACTTTCCCACACAGGAGAAGGTGGAAGCTTCTGGTCTAATATGGCTTCCAAAGCTGACAGAAGGTAGCATTCCACCACAGCATTGATCCTCTCCACCAAACCATTTGTACTAGGGTGGAAAGCTGAATTTAGCCCTTTTGACGTCCTATGGCATGAATGAAATTCCACCAAAATCTGGCTGTAAACTGCATCCCCCTGTCTGAAATAATTCAGAGGAGCACGCTGTGTAGATGGTAGATATGTTGTATAAACATCTTCACCAATTGTCTAGCTGAGGGTAGCCCACTACATGGTATAAAATGTGCCTATTTCAAGAATAGGTCTATTACAGTCCATATTACAGTATTGCCATTGCTCTCTGGGAGGTCTACAATGAAATCCATGGCGATCTCCTCCCATGGATGGCTAGGGTCCACAACAGACTGTAACAAGCCCAGGGGCCTTTCTGGCCTTGACTTAGCCACGGCACAAACAGGACAACTTTTAACATAATTCTTGATTTTGAGGCACATCTGTGGCCACCAGAATTGATGTCTAATAAGGTGCAGTGTTTTGAGAAAACCAAAATGACCCACAGATTTGATGTCACGATACCATTGTAATATGGACATCCTTAGTTCCTTGGGAATATATAATTTATCCCCCTTCCATGCTATGGGTCAACAGTGTTCTATGTTCTGCCAGGCAGGTATCTGTCACTAAAGCTTTGTGCAATTCCTCCTCCCACAACTGTAGTGCCTCAGAATTGGTTACCTGTCTTACTTGCTGTTGGTTAGGAATCATGGCCTGGACCACCTCTTCCTGTTTGTTATGGTTCTGGGGCATCCGGGATAATGCGTCAGCCAAGAAATTGATGGAAATGTGATGGAGAGGTCACAATCAGAGCTGGGCTGGAGCGACTGTGCACATGTCCATGGTGAGGGCTCTGCATGCTACATCTGACATGCTTGCCCTAGGTTCTCCATCATGGTTTTAGTGGATGCTGTATTCAGCAGAAAGGTGGACCAGATGAGTTCTAAGGTTCATGCAAGCTTCATGAGTCTCTTACCATCATTGACAGAAATACTGTGATTAACAACTGATGTGTCCTTCAAAGAGATACTCCCGCATCCACAGCTGGTGTGATTTTGGGCCCTTCTACCCAACAGACTTCAGAATGGGAATCACGTAGCAGGAAGTTTGCAGTAGTCAAGACTCATAGCTAAACTTTCAGAGCTTCCTGGAAAGGCCAAGCATCTGGATTTTGATCATGTGACCATTGGGATGCTGCAACAATCACAAGTGTAAAAAACAGTCGTAAGTCTCTTTTACTGCGATCATAACTTCAAACAGTCACTAAATGAACTGCTGTATATCGAGGATTACCTGTGTTTGGATGATGCAAAACAAGGATGTTAGCTCTGGACTGAATTCTGAAATATTATTTTTTACCTAGAAATCTGCCCTGTCCAACAGAAGTTTGAGGACTATTCTCCTACCATCCATTTCACCTTTATTTTTTTTATTTTTTTTACTGCTCTAGTGTTTATGGAGATTCTCATGGTTGTCCCAAAGGTGCTTTTTTCAAGAGGCAATTGGACTTTCTGGTTTTTATTTGAAGACATTTCACTTCTCAACCAAGAAGCTTCTTCAGCTCTGACTGGATGGCAGGGAGAGTGATGGAGACCATTGGATCTTTGTCTGTGTCCTCAGGGTCCCCTGTGTACTGCAAATGTGTGTGAACCCTGAGGACGCAGATAAACCTCCAAGTGGCCTCAATGATTCTCTAAAAGAATGTAAATGACCAGCTGTCTGCAAGGAGTATAAATCCTTCCTTTCTCCACCATCCAGTCAGAGCTGAAGAAGCTTCTTGGATAAGAAGCAAAATGTCTTCAAAGAAAAACCAGAAAGTCCAGTTGCCTCTTGAAAAAAAAAAGCACCTTTGAGTATTTCCCTGATATGGAAATCCAGCTAACTCAAAGGGGAGAGCAGAGAACGGCTGAAAGCACCACGACTCCCTCTGTTTTGACAGTTATACGCCAACCTCATTATTATTTACATCTTCTCCTACGTTTTGCTATTAACTTTCCTTTCCCTTGCATGAATGGCTGCCCTTGAATCCTATTAGCCTCCCTCTTAAAGCAGAAGCCTTTTAGTGGTGAAACTCAACTTTTGTGCATCTATGGATGTTCTGATAATTAATATCTCACATTTACCACCCCTCTCATTTTTTTATTAGATCTTTTGGATTGCTAGGATGGCTTGATGAATGTTTTTAGCCTTGATCTGGTGTGCTGGTGGTGCAGCTGCCAAACAGAGAAAGCAGAACAAAATGTTTTTACGGGATAATGGAAAGAGTTACAAACAATTCTTTTTACTGAAAATGTGGTTTTAAAGAGGAAAAAACAGAGAGGTTTATAGATGTGATGTTGCTGTTATTGTTATTGTGGTTGCAAAAAGTAATATAATGGTTGGGAGGAGTCGCTGTTTAATTCACTGTCATTAAAAGTTTAGGAATATTAAAATCATAGGGATGGAAGGCACCTCAGAGGTCTTCTAGTCCAACCCTCTTCTCAAGGCAGGAGACTTTATACCACCCCAGTCAAATGGTTCTCCAGTCTACTTTTGAAAAATCTCCATTGAAAACCTCTATTCTGGAAAGTTTGATGTAGGATGTTCTAATTATTTTTGTAGTAAACCCAATCAGAGCAGAAATAAGAAATACTAATTGTAACAATAGAAAATTGATTTGTCACTGCTTTGTCCTGGGTTTTGTTGTTATGTCCCATCATATTTCCGGAGTCCTTTCCTGGTTTCTTACCCAAGAACTAACTAGGTCCAATTCTGCTCAGCTTCCAAGCCCAGAGTCATTTGCCAGAGTGTGGCGTTGTGCAACTTCTTCACATCAGTCTGGTGCAGCAGACAGGACTCTGCTTCTAGGACCATTTCATTTCTTTCCATTGCTTAATCCTGACCACATCCTCTGGTACTGGCAGCAATGGGAGACCATGTCATCCAGAGCTTCTTTGGCGATGCTGAAGCACCAGGGTGGCCCTCAGAGCAATCTTGTGTAGCACATCGCTATATGCTTGCAATATTTTTTTCTGTAACACAAAGTGTTTGTCAAGCTGAAGGCCATTTGCTTTTCAATGGACAGCTTTCTTTACACTGAGTGTTTTTGTGGGTTCAGACAAATGTTTGAAGAGAATAGTTGTAGCCAAGTTACACTATGCATTGCTATCCTTTCTCATGCCTCCTCTTATTGGCTCCCTTAGGCTTATCCATGGACCCTGACAAGAGGAAATGATGTGGTTAGTGAGGGAGGAAGAGGGACCTTTTGAACTGATGGTGGAGCATCTTAGATGTGATTTGGTAGTGAGGGATTCCAACTGGAGATAACAAGTCTCTTGACTCCTGGAGATCAAATGAAACAACTGTTTATTGTTTTTTTACAAACTCAGCCAAGGTTGACTGTCCTCTGCTATGACAGCATCTCAGAAGGAGGGCAAGGTAGGAGGAATCATGGGAATCCAGCACTCATCTCCTTTTCAGAGGGTTTACCCCAATAAAGTAGGAGACAAATTGAGCTTATAAACATCCGGTCCCACTGGCGGTTGAAATATCAATACTGGCTAAGTGGTGGGTTCCACCATGCTTATTAATTTGCAGTCACAGAAAAAGATAAAGAAATATCGGGAAAGAAACCAAGGGGAAACCAGAGCTAGTATACTGCACTGGTCAAATATATGATTCATAGATGACTTTGGGCCAAGCAATCTTTAACAAGGTTGTTGTTGTTCTAGGGATGAGATCATAAGAGAAAGAACTGGCACAGAGCATACAATTTATTAACATCGCTATACCAGGAGATGCTAGAATCAAAGAAAAAGAACTGGAAAAAATCATGAAATATCGTGACCTGGCCATCGAAACTACACAGCTATGGATGAAACATGTAACAGTGATACCCATTGTCATTGGGGCACTTGGTACCATGACCAAGAATTTTACAAAACACATCAAGAAATTGCAGCTTCCTGCAATAACACCAGTGGAACTGCAAAAAACTGTGCTACTCGGAACATCATATATTTTAAGAAGATACTTGGTTGATACCTAGGATGATGGCAGCAACACGTATCAACCATTAGCACCAGTCAATGGTATTTGTGACATATTTTTAAATGTCCAGTTGACTGAGTTTCATGTTTAATGAATAAAAGATATTATAATATAGAAAGTGGTGTTTCAATATCATACCTGTTCATTTATGTATGTATTTATATCTAGGTCTACAGGTGTATGTCGTGCTCTTTATTTTTTCTTGAGTCCTGATTGATTTAGCAGTTTATCTTTTAAGTATTCTGTTATTACTGAGATATTATGCCAATATCCTCCAGCTCATATCACTCTACCCAGCTATTTTCAAGCTATTTAGAAATATGACAGCTGATGATTAACATCAGAATCATGGTGATCAAATATCCAACAGTGGAAGTGCTCACTGGAAGAAAGCCATATCAAAAATAATTTCTTACTATGGTGAATATGGCATGAGATGGGTGAGTAAAGAATAATGTGAATAAATGCAAAAATGACTACATACTTGTAATATTGGTTCCAAGATTAATTTAGAGATGGGAACAATTTCTTCCATTTAGGAATGAAAAGAAAATGATAGCTCACTGCTTTAGTAGAATACAAATATAAGGTTAACTGTCCCTTTATTATAAGAAAAAGTAAGGAAAATGTCAAAGGGGTAGGAGAACAGAGTTATCTGCTGAATGTAAAAGTAAAAAAAAAATGAAAAGAGAGAGAAACAAATAAGTAAAACTAAAAAGAAGCACTAATTTCCATTATAACTAACTAAATCATCATTCTGTAAACAAGCACGAACTGGTTTTGTTGAGATATTTATCTGTTTAAAAGGGAAGAACCAATATGCTAAAGCAGGGGTCCCCAATCCCTGGTCTGCAGCCCAATACCAGTCCATGTCCCATTGGGAACCGGGCAGCGCAAGTGGCAGATGAGTCCGCAAAGCTCCATTTATGCAAGCAGCCAATATGTACATGAAATCATCTCTTCCCCCTCCCCCGGTGCCACTGCTGCAACTGGTAGGCCACAGAGATAGAAAAGTTGGGGATCACTGTGCTAAAATACCCAATAATGCAATGTTACTGTGAAATGAACTTTAATAAAGTATAATCTACTGAACCTTGAAGTAAGTGAGTGTAGTCCTTCAAGGCAGAGCAGACGAGGAAACCAAAGTCATGCTAATACTACTTTTATTATAAGGTTACAATAACATAATTTTCTATTCAGAAATCAGAAGAAATGTGTTTCTCTCTCTTTATTTTTGTGAAAACTAGAGGGGGTCTTAACTTGAGAAAATCTCTGTGGTTACAATTCTGGCACAGACTCGGATTTCTTTCATCTGCCTGTTGTCTTATTGTAGTTCTACCTCATGTTCTCATAGTTATTCCTCCTGTCCATTACGTGGAGAAATGGAATATCATAATCTCTTATTACTATGGTGTCTAAGAACAAAGCTGGAGAAAAACCCCTAATAAGTTGGCAGTGTCAGAACTTTACATTTATGACTTTGAGATGGTGCCACATCCAAAATAAACCTAGAAGAAATTATGGCCTTTCATCAAATTATTCATCAAAGGAGTTATAATATTTTATCTGATGAGGGAATCCTCATTCCAGTAACCACTGGCACACACAGGAGGATCAAAGGAGAAACAAACACAGGAGAAACAGAACAATAAAAACTGCATTGTGCCATTGTGACACATCTCACTCCTTTTATTATGTACATTGTGACTCTATGCATGTCCAAAAGAATTGCAGCTTGCAGTAAAAGAAGTGCAATCAAACTTGTCATTCGAACGGTTTCTGAAGAGGCCACGCTGATGACAATAATCTACTGATTCAAATTTAGAAAATATTCTATCTTTTGTCTCAAAAGGTATGGCCTTCCTTGTGTATGCCAATTTTCAGTTCCACCACCTAAAGATGACTTGTGCAGAATTTGAAACAATGTCCACCCACCCTCCTAATTACTGTAAGAACAGCTACTCAGGCACTGAAGTATATAATTACTAACTTTGACATTAAAATGGACTTAGTGCTCCTTTTCCCACTAAAACCACTTCATTCTTCCTTTAAGGAATTAAACAGAGATAGTGTATTTCTCAAGGCAAGTATTAACATTTAACAATTTATGTTCCTTTTTTCATCTTTAACCATTAACATTTTAAAAAGTGACCGAAGTATTCCACTGTGCTTATTATGAGCAGCAGAAAGATGATTGTTACTTCTCATCTGCAGTACTAAAATAGACTGTAGAGTGCTATCCATTAATCTGCAAAATAAATCTGTAAATATATCCTGCAAAGCAATTACTCTTCTTTTGTGCCTAGCAGAAGGAATAAGGTAGACTTTATGTCTTTTCTAAGAAAAAGTTGTGGTCTGCAAAAAAAAAGGAAAAAAAAATCCTCATGGTATGAATAAATCTATAGTTTTCATAAATTCATGGGATTCCTCTCAACATTTCACTAACTTTGTAATGTATGGGGATTGGAATGCAACAATATCTAATTTTGGAAGTGTGCACAAGGAAAACATGTATATAAGAACAATTTTAGTATATTTAGATCCTGATTTTGTCCCTCCAATCATATATATTGCTACATATATGTATTCCAAAGTTACTCAAACTGGAAAATTAACACAAACACTTGACAATAAGTAAGCATAATGATATAGTTCCAGATTCAAAAATTGAATCCTTCCTCATAGATTGGATATTGCATTTTCTGTAATGCAGAAAAATACATTTAAAAAATTACTCAGTGCTTTGATAAAATATAAGTTCAGAGCTGGCTACATGGTTTCCAAACTCATGCTCCAGAATTAGAAATTCTTAATTTTAGGGAATCTGAACAGTGAACTAGCAACTGTTTGAGTAATGCAATTCAAAAATAAGTATATCTTTTAAAAATATCTAGTCAAATGACCTGTCCTCATCTTAGAACATTTTGATCTGTAATAATTCCCTGGACTGTTAAAATATTTTATTTAAAATGTGTTAGATATGTAATGTTTCCGAGGCTATATTATAGTTGACATTTAATTTAATTTAACATCTCCTGTTGCATAGTGCTACCATAGCAATATTAAGAACAGCAGGAACTTTCATACACTAGGAGATATTTCCTTACTTATATCAGAAATCTGTCAAAAAAGGCAACCTCCTTATTACACTTGTGAGTAAGTATCAGGAGGAAAAAAAATATTATATGTGCTTGGGGAAGACTTTCTCCTTTGTTTTGCTTTCTCTTTCTGTTTTGAAGAACTTTGCAAGGTTAATAGGAACTAATTATAATTTGAATTTGTTGTTTCAGTTTCTAGTCAATTTGGCACATTTAGTCCTCACCTCTACCCTCCCCCCCACCGTTATATACTGCAAGGTGAGAAGGATGATCTTCCATACAGTGAAAGACCCATTTTAACTGGCAACCCTGGAAAATGTACCTTCATTGTTCCTTTAGAATAGACACTCAATGGAACTATTGATTTTGAATAGTCTTGAGTGGTTGGAAAAACTAAATTAGGAGGTATTTTTAGTACACAAAAAGTTTCCTGTTGTGCGGCCTTCTCTAGTGCCACTATACACAGCAGCTCCAGGTAAATCAGTGGCACAATCCTGAAGGTTGATCTACTGGAATAATCATAAAAGACTTATATGAACACCTTTAATAATATTAACTCTTAGGATTAAGGAAAGTTTCATTTGAATGATTGTCTAATAATATTTCAATAACATGCCTTAGTGTACACAGTGCTTTCAATCAGTCAAAATCAAAGGTTTCATGAACTAAATTCATGTATTTATTTATTATCTCAATTTATATAGTTCCCTATTTCACAAACTGTGGCTTGGGAGAGCAAACAGAGGAACACAACAATACAAAGAAATAAGCATAAGGAATAACAGCGATAGTGGGAACATCACTGCCACACCACACTGGGACCAAAAAACAATCTAACCATAACCTTTTATGGTAATACTGATCTGATATAATTGATGGCTCATTCTTTTTTCCCCAAAGTTTTATAAAGAAGGGGACTAATCTTAACATTCATATCATTAATTAATTACAGATTTCAAGAAGGTGCCAGGGAAAATTTGGCGTCATATAGTGTGCATAAAAAGCTTTGGCTAAAGACTTTCATAATTTGCACAGAGATATAAGAACATTAGACTTTCACTGTACTGATTAATAAATCAATTAGAAATAACATTTTTAAAAAATTCTGGATTTCCAACTAATTGGAAATTCCAGATCTGAATTAGACAAGATGATAAGGCCTCAATCCACAGCTTCTCTGCAGTTCTGCCTCTAATTTTTAAAAAGAGCAGTCTTTTTTTCTCTGAGTTGATGTAATGTGGACTGAGGAAGCCTGTAAACTACACGAGGGGTTACACATTTTACTGCCAGGAAAATAATATTCACAGCCAATAAGAAATCCATTAAAAACAAAATTGCTAGAATTGCTAATGCTGATCAAAGCATTTAACTGACCTTGATCCTTAAAGATTTTCATCCCTCCTCTCAATAGTCAAACCCAAACGGTTAATAAGAATTTCTAAGGGGCCTTTGAAGAGAGAAGGAATGTTGATTGTTTCTTCCAAGCCAATGATATCAAATGACAGTGTGATAATGAGTGGGCTGATGAGGATTCGGCTTATGAATATTTTTTATTTATATGTTTTAATATTATGTGGAAGAATTGAAATTTGTCTAATAACATTGGAAAGAAGAAGGAAATTGTTAAACTGTTGTTTGTTTTTATATTCTGTGAGCTGCCCGAGTCCCATGGGAGAAGGGCAGCATATAAATTGAAAAATTAAATTAAATTAAATTAAATTAAATTAAATTAAATTAAA
>JANHFM010000001.1:867470-882928 GCA_032468115.1 Grayia smithii | reverse complement strand
ATATTTCCCAGTTCTCTGAACTGCTCAAAATTTCCGCTACCGGTTCTCCAGAACCTGTCAGAACCGGCTGGATTTCACCCCTGCTTTGCTGGCTGGGGAATCCTGGGAGTTGAAGTCCTCCAGGCTTAAAGTTGCCAAGGTTGGAGACCCCTGGTCTTAAAGAACCCAAAATACAACCTGCTACCAGCTAAACATCTTTCTCTTAAGAGATTCGTGTGCAAATTCGTGTGCAGCTAATGGAGGGTTCTGGTGCCCTTTCATCTTTCTTTCTATCTCTCTGATCTGGCAAAGGCAAGGGCCACCATTCCAACCCCCACAATCTGTAGACTGGTGAAACAGACCTTCTATTAAGGGGTTGGCCACGTGCTTTGAGATACACTTAATCTGAAAGCTACGATGAGCTTTTCCTACTGTTCCTTTACCATGTTTGAAGAGCAGACAGAATCTGTTCTTCAAACGTGGTAAATAATCCTTTCATGTGTCTCACTAGTAAGGCTAGTAATGAAACAACCCACCAAAGAAATTAATGCTGGGGGATGCTGGGAGCTGTAGTTCAGTAACACTAGGCGGGTTTAGTTTCCCTACTCCTCTTTTAAAATTAAAGAGAAAATAGGTTACCATAAAAGGTAAAGGTTCCCCTCGCACATATGTACTAGTTGTTCCTGACTCTAGGGGGTGATGCTCATCTTTGTTTCAAAGCCGAAGAGCCAGCACTGTCCGAAAATGTCTCCGTGGTCATGTGGCCAGCATGACTAAATGCCAAAGGCGCACGGAACGCTATTACCTTTCCACCAAAGGTGGTCTCTATTTTTCTACTTGCATTTTTTTACGTACTTTCGAACTGCTAGGTTGGCAGAAGGTAGGACAAGTAATAGAAACTCACCCCGTTATGCGGCACTAGGGATTTGAATGTATGTTACCATGCATAATTGTTTGTTTGTTTTTCACATTTCTGAACTGCCCATCTCTCTCAAAGAGTTTTTGACAGAAAAGTTGCATAAATTTACAGCTGTAAGAGATTTCTTAAAGCCTAATTCCTTTAATTTCTGTATGCTTTTAACAACGTATGATTCTAACATATTCTGCATTAGGTAATCGAGGATGGTTATTATTCATGACCCTCTCTGTGGAACTCCCTCTAACGCAACGCAGTGCACAGCAAGAGTCAAAACAGACTGGAGCCAGCTCTATATTAAGCAATAATAACAATTAATCCAAAATAAAATTCCATTTACCATACAAATATTTCCATCACTTTCAAGCTCTTTTAATAAAATAAACTAATCGGCTAAAGATTGTTTTGCTTCACAAGAATCCAATATCTATGCCAAGTATCTTTTGAGTTGAGCAAAGTTGTGAATTTTAATTTTTAGGCGCACCCTTCAAAGGCTTTTCTTTGGGCATCTTATTTGAATTGTTGATGGATTTAAAAAAAATACGTTTGGCAAGATTAGGGAACTGGTTGAAGGAGAAGACAACAGATAAGGTGGATGAACAGGATCGAGATTATCCCTAAAACATCCCTAGAAGAGTTGTGGAAGCAATTTGAGATGCAAACCATTCATCCATACAGTCACCATGAACAGGCATGGCCAATTGTCTCCTTTTTCCAGACAAAGCAAAGAGAAAATCAACAAAATTAAATCTTCAGAATTTAATGAGCTGTTTTGCCTTACTTATATCTTTGTGTCATTTAATTTGTTCAAGTTACAGTAAATATTAAATACTATCCTGAGAATATCCTGGGAATATTGTGGATAGCCAAGAAAACTAACCAGTGAATCATTAAATAAATGCTCAAATGGTCAAGCACAAGTTATCCTTCTTTGGACAAATTATGTGAAGACCTAACTCTGGAAAAGAGAAAGGTAAAAGGAAGAGGACATCCAGCAGGAAGATGGATGCAGTGACTTACACGGGCAATGAGTACCCCATTGGGAGACAGAAAAGCACAGTTAGGGATAGATCCTCATGGAGAAAATCTATTTATGGGGTAAATGGGAATTGAAAATGTATTGATGGCACATAATTATCTTCATCAAAGACAATACAGGTAGTTAGTGACTTATGACTGTAATTGACCCTGGAACAGTCGTGAAATCTGGCCGGATCTATCCTGCTCGCGTGAGGTGGTAGGGCTGGTGACAGGAGGCTCCGCCCACCCGCCAGGATGTCTTTACATCCTGTTTTTTACCCTCTGTGTATGCATGGAAGGCTCTGCGCATGAGCAGAAGAGGCATGTGCCAGCTCACATTTCTGATCTGGTAGCAAAGGTAAGTGCATTTCATCGCCCTGGAAGTATGGTCATAAATTGTTGCAGACATAAATTGAAACATCACATGATTGGAATCGATTTTTCAATGTTTTCTCCAATGGTCCTTAAGTGAATGCCAAGGTCATTAAATAAATTTTCCTCAATGGACACTTTTAGCCAAGAATTGTAAGTAAATGCCAGAAATAAGCAAAGAAAAAAAAAGGGCAAATCATAGTGACATGATCGTGGGATGCTACAAATGGCTGTGACGGTGAGCCAGTTGCCAATGAAATCATGTGACCACATAGGGTAGTGGCTGTCCTAAATTTGAGAATGGATTGTAGGTAGCCTTTGGGAAGTGTGTTGTAACTTTGAACAGTCATTAAGCAACTAGTCATAAGCTGAGGACTACCTGTATTGTCAGTTTTCAAAATCATAATGATCAAAATGGATGTCTTTTTATGCCTCTCCATAACTAGAATACAGGTAGTCCTCAACTTACGACTACAATTGAGTCCAAACTTTCTGTTGTTAAGTGAGATATTTGTTAAGTGAATTTTACCCCATTGTATGATCTTTCTTGCCTCAATTGTTAAATGAATTACTGCAGTTGATAAATTAATAACCCAGTTGTTAAGTGAATCTGGCTTCCCCATTGACTTTGCTTTTCAAAAAGTCGCAAAAGGGGATCATAAAACCCTGGGCACAGCAATGGTCATAAATATGAACTAGTTACCGAGCCTCTGAATTTTGATCAGATGATCATGAGGATGCTGGAAAGGTTGTAACTGTGAAAAAATGGTCATAAATCACTTTTTTCACTGCCGTTGTAACTTTGAACGGTCATTAAATAAACTGTTGTAAGTTGAGGACTATCTGTACAATTTCCTTAAATTATGAAAAATATCTGCATTATTAAGTAATCCTGCTCCATGCAGTTCATTAAGTAAATGAACTGCAAACTTCCAGATACCATTCAAATGCTAACTTTCCCCTAAAAAAATGAAATCAAAGATGATTGGAAAGAAAAAGATTTTTCTGCCTTTGCATGGAGGAGACAAAATACCATCTACAACATTTGTGTTTTGTCCTTTGCCAAACTCAACAGTTCTACTCACACCCATTTTTGCTGCAGGATATCTTTATCCACTTATTTACTGAAGGATATCTTTGGCTAGAAGGCTGGCAGTAGCATTAAAAAGCCCTTGATGTAATCCATCTACTCAGAGTAAATCCATACAAATAAATGCAGCCAAATACTTGGCTTAGCTTCTTCTCAACTGTTCACTGATGGAGATGCCATCTTTCTTATACTCTAGTCCAGGGGTCTCCAACCTTGGCAACTTTAAGCCTGGAGGACTTCAACTCCCAGAATTCCCCAGCCAGCTTTGCTGCTCTAGTCCTTAACTCTACACCACCAATTTAGGGATTATGAAAATGTTTTCTAATGCCCAACAGAAATGTTTGAGGCTGTTGTTTAAATTTGTTATTCTTTGTCCCTGCTAAACAGAAAGAGCAACTGATTCTTACTTATTTCACAATGGCCATTTAAGAGTTGGATTTAGCAAAGTTGGCTGAATGGGGAGGTGAATTCTGAATAATTGGCTGTGATTTGCCTCCAAAACAGCTGGGAAATACTTAAAGGTCTATGAAATAGAATGGGGATACTCCTGTCTTTGCAACAAAGCTCTCAATGGAAGCCTGCATATTTGAAGGCCATTATTTTTCTACTTTCATACATACAAGATGGGTAGGTCCAGAGAGAAAGCTTTTAGAACTAGTGGCATCCTTGGGTAAGTGGCAATCGAAATCGGCAAGATGGAGGATGGAGGATTGAAATGCAAGCTCCATCCCTTTTAAAGATGTGTGCAACAATGCACTTACAAAAGACTGGGGCTTGTATTGAAATACTCCATCTGCCATTTTTCCAAACATTGCTACTTAGAACTGCGTAAGTGGTTCTAGTTTTTCTTCTTCAGTGAATTATCTCTGGAAAGAAAGACAGAAGGAATGCTGAACAAAGAACAGGTTACAAATGGTTAAATTCTACAAATTCGACCCTGATGGTTCACGAGGTGACACTGCCTCTGTGGCTCCCATTTGGCTCTTTTATCTACACACCAGTATTGTTTTGGAAGATTTACGGCTTTGTGTAGATGCTCACTTTCTTCTGAATTGCATACAAGTGGTATGAAAACTAAGAAGGAAACAAAGGAAATAGGTAATGTATATTTTTAAGATTTGCAAAAAGCATTTTACAAAGATCACAGGATATGGTGCTAAACTTCTACAGGTAGTCCTCAACTTACAACCATTCATTCAGCCACCCCAGGCCTCCTCCACCCCCTGAGGCATCCCATGCTCCAGAATGGGGAGAGCAATGGGGAGAGCTGGGATTGCATGGGTGCCTTGCTTAACAAGAACGACTGTAACTCTGGGCTCAATTGTGGTGGTAAATCAAGAACTACCTGTATACTCAAATCTGAAGAAGTTGCCTCTCTATCAACTATCTATCCAGCAGGCATTCTATCAACTGGAGCCTCAACTATAGGCTTATGTAGACATTCGTTTGCTTATTATACAGACTATTACGAACAGATATGCTCCCCTGCCAACTTCAATACTGCAGCATTGAAGAGGGGAACATTTGAAACATGTGTCTAATTCACTGAACATGTGTTTAAAATGCTCCCTTCAGCATCTTCAGCACCACAATGCTTAAACCAGAGGTGGCCCATGGTACCGTGAGCAACTTTAAGCAGCTAAATAAACAAATAAACAAAATGGATATTCATCAACTACATTAAACTCTTCTGTACAAGGATTATGTTGTCATCTTTCTTCTACATCCATTAACAGAATTGACATTCCTCTTCAAATGTTAAATCCTCATTCAAGAAATTTATAGCAACAAATGTCTATTTTGTGGTTTCAAAGCTGCAGAAGTACTTAAATTCAGCTGTTATAATAAGTAACTTAGATATCATGTCCTAATTTTATCTGATTGCTTGTATTTGCATTCTGCAAGACTTTGGGTACATGCATGGACCTCGCCCTGTTTAACTGCCACGGAGGTCTGGTACCTATAAATATCAAGCAACTATTATGGATGGAGGAAACATTAATGTCTCTGAGACCAATTCATCTCGCAGATGTCCTCTTGCTAGCAATTCTACTGAAAGCACCATTATGTCTGAGAAGGCTGTACTTCATTTCTTCAATGTTTTAAGTAATACAGCTTAAACAAAATACACTGAGTTAATCTAGCTTTTCTATTTATCTTCCGTACGGTGATGGGCCTATAATCTTCTGCGGTGTAATAAATGGCTTGCAAAATGTTCTCATATTATGAGAAATCCAAGGGTATAAGTTGTCTTATTCAATCACAGAATTACTACGGAAGAAATATTAAAGAGATAGAGCATGTTTTCCATACCCTGCACTGTCCAGACTGCCAACTTTTCATATTTTGTCTACAATAAGAAAGTTGAAGCCTATATAATCGCTTGAGATGTTCCTTCCTTTGTTCCGTCCCACTGTATTTAATGCAACACATTCCAATTTGGACTTAGTGTCATGGAATACTCTGAAGGATAATACAGTATACTTTCAAACGATAAGGCAAAAGCAAGCAACCTAATCCAATGACACTTTTGAGATACTTTCTCTATTATCATGCATTTTCTCTGGCTTAGGGGAATTCCCCATTCTTTTTAAGACAGTGACAAATCTATGCGCCCACACCCATTTTCAAGCTGCAGGATGCTAAAAATAAGTGCATCAGATATGCATCATGTAGACACTGAGTAATTTTTGCCAGTCTTTCACTGAAAATCTTCATTGCCATATTTTCCCCTAAGCAAATAATTTCTTATTCATATTTTGCTATCATAAAACCACTTTCCTGTTACAGATGATAAGGGAGTAATTGTAACCCTCACTAAATTTTCCTATGTCATGATTAATTGTGCAAGATTAACAAGGTTTAAATTTCCCTCAGATGTCAGCAGTGATACCCTCAACATTTTCAACACCGCTAAATGATAAAAAAACAATTGAATGATGCATTTGATTTTATTATACTTTCCCCCCAAATGATAGTTTTCTTTAGCTAAAAAATCATTACATGAACTGAGACATTAATTAACCATTATATGCCATGCAATTGAGGGTGGTACTTCAAAGTCTTGTGGCAATTTTGAAATGAATTACATAGTGTGGCATGAAGTTTTGTGTGCAGAATTCATAAAATACACCTGTACCTGCCTAATATCTGCAATTCAACTGTATGCATATCCCAAACGTTGCAAAAATCTCAAAAGTTGTTAATTATGAGCAATCTCTGTATATTCACAAGCTGTTTTGGTGTTCATAAGGCTACTATAAGGGACAGAGTCTATGGCAGTGGGTAGCTTTGAAAAATTTAAATTTATTACGAGATAACCTTTGACACATTGGTTTTGCAGATTCCTCAATGGCTTCAACCATGACAGAGCTTTTAATGTACTGCCTTCACTGGAAAAGTTGGGATACATTCACATTGCCTTGAAAATAGCAAAGCTGTATTGAACTGTATAAGGCATTCAAACATCCGCCCAGAAAAGGTTTTATGTGATTTTATATTATGTCATGAACTGTTTTATGATAATTTCTATATCATAAAATGTTTTATGCCAAATTTCAATTCCACATGAGTTAAGGGCTCTCCAATTTTGATCACATTCTGTAAGCTAGCCCATTTGAAGGGATCTTGATTCAAAAATTGTTGCCCTATGAAGCACTGCTTTTCCCAATTAAAGATTATGGGAACATGAGTTCTAGGAGTATATAGATTATTATATTATTACACACAACAATGTGAAATCAGAGCTACCAGTTCTTTAGTTGATGTTAGCTTTCATATGCATTGAGTTCTTTCCAAGAATCTCAGATGCTTTACTACAATGGCCTACAACCTTTGGGGCATCAGGGATCAGTTCCATGGAGAGAGGTTTTCTGTGGACTGGAGGGGATATGGTTTTGCATGCTGCCTGCATCCCATGGGTGGGGCTTCACTTATTTATGCAGTCCAGTTTCTGGCATGCCACAGACTGGTGCTGGTTCACAGACAGGGGATTGGGGACCCCTATTATACCCCTATTGGTGTAGTATTATGTGCAGATCCAAGCAATGCAATACTTTTGTAATGGATAGATGGAAATTTTTGCCAATGCACAGATTTTTTTAAGTACTGTCTAAGATTTTTTCAATATTTCATTAGCAATTTTACATTGCCCATTATCAGTAGGTACTCTGGGCAGTGGGATAGTATATCACAGTAAATATATGTTGTAAAGTGCCTATCCTTAACACCTTGAGAAACATACCATACCATTGCCTGTACAGTTGCTATTTTTAATAAATAATTTTTTTAATCTATTATCTATTTTTAGATAATGCATTTTGGAATATTAGTAGGCTGCGCTGGGGGAAAAAATGTTTGTAGGCAAGATATTCATTTTCAAATAAATAAGTGTCGGCATTACCAGCTCCATATCGCAATGTCGAGCAGCCTCTTATCAAGAGCTTCTTCAACTCAAGTAAACCTGTCATCAGGCTTAAAATTACAAAATGATTTGTTTTGTCTGTGAGTAGATACTAAAACAGAATTACCGTACCTGCTCTTTTAGGCCGGTGGGCACGTTTGTACAGCAATCGTGAGATCATCTCATAGTCACTCACCCAAAATGGTGCCAGTCACAAAATCTCTTTTGTCAGGAGGCAAACTAGTAGGGCTGTTCCCTATCAACACGTCTAGGCTCCCAAGCTATCTTCTTACCACTTTTTTCTTCTATCCCTTTTCCAGGTGCTGAGTCACATTTCGAAACAGATCTCTGAGTTATACCCTCCTATTAAACCCTCTGGAATATATGCAGGATTCTATAGCTCTTGGATATGAGAGATTACATTAACGACTGTCACTTTACTTTAAACTGGCTAGTTTTTCAATTTTTTTCTTTCAAATTTTAAAAAAGTCCCAGGGAAAAAACTAAGATGTAGCATGAAGGCTGACAGGGGACATGAGAAGTCTCTGCAGGCTCACTGGCACCCACAAGCTCCCAATTGACGCTGCAGGGTTCCCAGCAATTTTTTTCTTAGGTGAGATCATTTTCCCAAAATATTTCTGGGGAATAGAATCTTGAATGGCGAGATCTGATTATTTGCTCCTTTCCATTTGATAGCAAAGAAGAACATCCAGAACTGGAGATTAGGTTAGGACACGAGCCACTGCTGGTGAAAAATCAGCACAATGCACCTTGTATGCCTTAAAACAGCATCAGCTTGCGTTGAAAGCTGATGGGTTGCCTCCTTTGCCAGCTTCATGCAATTATTTAAAACAGTATCTACAATATCCTGGCCAGTGCATTTCTTGTGGTCTCACTACCCACATCAACTCAGTACAAACTGGATGAGCAGGAACTTCTCTTTTGCCTCCAGAGCACCATGATCTGCTGCTTTTCTTTCACTCTTTCAGACACCTTTAAACAGCCTTCTCACTGAGATGATGTCCAGATGTTTTAGACCAGTGTATTTTTCAAACTTGCCAACTATAAAATGTGTGGACCTCAAGTTCCAGAATTCCCCAGCAAGCATGTTGCCAGATGTCTTAAACCATTTTTCCCCCAAAACACCTTAGACCCGTAATGGCGAACCTATGGCACGTGTGTCTGAAGTGGCATGTGGAGCCATGTCTCCTGGCACACGCAGAGTCACCTATTCCTCTTCTGGATTTCTGGCGCACATGCGCATGCGATGATCAGCTGACCTTTGTGCACGCAGCACTGCCAGAAACTGGAAGAGCTGATCTTCTGTTTTCTGGCATGAGCAGCTGATCGCTGATCCGGTTACTGCACATGCGTGGCAGTAACCGGAAGGCTTGCTGGCTGGCACGTATATGCACACCAGAAACCAGAAGTTTATGTTCTGGTGCACGCATGCCCTCTGGGCAGCTCCTCTTCCTGGTTACGGTGCTTCCTCTGTGCGCAAAGTGCTCCCTTTTCGGCACTCAGTGCCATTTGCGCGCGCGCTTCCTTTTCGGCACCCACTGTCGAAAAGCCGAAAAGGTTTGCCATCACTGCCTTAGAGTGTATCATGCTCATCATAACTGAGCTAGGAATTCTGGGAAATACAGCCCAATGTACAGTATTTAGGGAGCTTCAGGAGGGTTTTTTGACAAGTTGAAAGCCTTGTCTCCTTACTGTATTATATCAATATGCTTTATTTTTTACTGACCTGCCGGCCAACACGGTTGTTGTGAAGCCTCATGCGGGATGGGAGGTCACGATGGCTCTCCCGGGAATCTAGGAATTCCTTTGAAAATTTCTCCCCGAAGTCCATGTCAGGGCTGCAACCCCCCCACTCCCAGGAGTCTTGTAGGCCAGGGGCCTCGGCTGGCAGGTGCTCCAAGTGGACGCCATGCATCATTCCCTTGCCACGGTTCATAGCCTCTAGTTGGAGGCGATGAAGTTTGAGGCGGAAAGCCTCTTCATCCCCTCGACGCTTCTGGTCGCAGCCACAGGCTTGCAGTTTGCCCAAGGAGCAAGCGTTGGAGACCGCATGTACCACTCCTGCAGCTGCAATGGCATAGACAAAAGCACTTTCGCGGAAACCTGCAAGCAAGCAACATAAACCATGTTATTCAATCTCTGCCACAAAGCTCAAAAGTACCACCTTCACTGCTTCTTTTACTACATGGGTATTTCTCATCCATGCATGAACATCTGCTATCTTACCCATGGGCTTACTTCACTTATCTCAACAGCACAAGAGAGTCAGGCTGGCCTGGTGATAAAAGTGTTGGGACAGCGTTGGGGAGACCAGGTTCTACTCCACTATCGGTCACAGAAAGATTATATATAATCTAATCTCTAGTACATCTAATATCTAATAGCAATAGCACTTAGACTTATATACCGCTTCACAGTGCTTCACAGCCCTCTCTAAGCAGTTTACAGTGCCAGCATATTGCCCCCAGCAATCTGGGTCCTCATTTTACCCAACCTCGGAAGGATGGATGGCTGAGTCAACCTTGAGCCGGTGAGAATCAAACTACCAAACCTAATATATCAGGTTTGTTAGCATCTGGGGAGAGACCAAATAATAGTATGAGATTTTTATGGAACTGGGTTGAAAAAATAGGGAACTGTAGTTTGGGCCTAGAGTCCACTCATCTAATACCTCGGTCTTCAGCTCTCACCTCCCTCAAAGGCACACGCACAGGAAGGTCAAAATGATGACAAGAATGCCTAGCCTAGATTGTGCTTGGCTTCCCCCCCCCCCCATACTTCCCAGAGTGGAATCCCATTATTTCCTGCTTCCTGTTCTAATTCCTGTTCACAACACTCAATGTTCCAGTTGCAGAACAATTTTCATTAGCCTACTTGTCCAAACACATTCATTTTCAAAGGGAAAAAAAAAAAGAAACAAGTCTCTTCAAATTTCTGAAAAGAAAAGGAGCACTAAGCTTGTTCCAATTTATAATTTCATTATTGCTTAATTATTTTGGAGACAATTTCTCTCTATATCATGATAGATTGAATGGGAAAGCTTACCTTGTCTTGCATTCAGCATTGTTTTTACACAGGGATCAAACTGAGTACGTTATTCCTCCTATTATTTATATTACAAATGCCCACATTACAAAATCATAGCTTTTTTATTCCAACATGCATAGAAAGATACATGAGCCTGCCTAAGCCTGCAGCTGATCTCAAACTGACCCCACTCCCACCAAAAGACCTTCTGTGAACACACCTAAGGTCTAACAGGGACTGAGGATTTTAAGCTAGGAAAACGAAGACCTAGCTTCCTCCAATATTGTACGGTCCTTCCAGCCCATTTTCCCCTATTACGATCCTTCATTTAACTGGAGGTGGGGGAGACACTGGAGGTAATGCAATCACAATTTTGCTCTAAGATGGTCATTTAGAACTGGAGAAAATTCTTATTAAAAAAAAAAGGATACTCGATGGACCATCATTTCATCCTGTCAATCTTCACTTCAGTAACTAGCATGTTATATTACGTTAGATTCTCTATCAGCTGACTTTCATCCGGCCTGCAGAGAGACACCAGCAGATTCTGACCCTTCTGGTATCTTCTTGCAGTATTTATGGCCTATGGCCAGTCTTCCAAAGCCACCAGGCAGAAACCAACAGTATTCTATCAGTAGTCTAGATCCATCTTTCCCTCTGCATCTGTCTATCGAGGGGAGCTACCTGCTGTTTATCAAGAAAACATACCGGCCATTAATACACTCACTGAAAAACCGCACACAGTTCTACAGAAATCAGAAAATCCCTTTGCCACAGAACAAAGGATGTACCAGCAGTAAAAAAAAATTAAAAAAAAAACTGCACAGGGACTGAAAAATTAATTCTTTCTTCGGTCTTGTGCTCTAGTAATGTTCCAGTGATCAGGATCTTTCTTCATTCAGAAAATGAGCCATAGATAAAACACTGCCATGGGCTGCAAAAGCTTCTAAAAATGCCATGATGACAGGCAGGAAAATTCTCTGAGCAAGATTGCAGCTTGGAAGAAAGATCTGGTGCTCCAAGTAATGTCATGTATGAAGTTCCAAAAATAAGTTTGTGTGGACTTCCTACATCTCCTGAGGAAAAGGCAAATTATGCGTTCACGTGGGTTCATTTCACAGAAGATAAAGCAATGCCTTTGAAAACAATTTATTGGGAGCAACATTGGGAGACTCAGGCTCCTTCAGCCCAGTTTCTGGGATTTGTATCACCAGTGAGGAAACCAGGATGCTGGAGGGAGATGGTCTCCTTGAAACCAAATTGTGGAGACAAGTTAATGGCAATTTCTGCATTGGTACAAGCAGCGAAGACAGCTGGAAAGGACAGGTAAGGACGAGAAACCCTAAGCACCTTGGAATCTTACTACTGCAAAGCTCGCCAATCTTAATTAGAGCACATTTCAGGTTTTGGCTTTGTTTATGCCCTACAAGATACATTGAAGTCACGCGAGAAGAAGCTACAGGCTGCAGTCTCCAAAGCCAAGCATTATTTCAGTGTACAAAGGGGATTCCAATAGAGCAGTGTTCAATAGAAGAGAACAATCCCTGCTCCAAATTCTTCTGCTGGAGGATGTTTCATGTTTTGGGCTCAAACACACACACACACACCTCTCATGGCAGTCTATCTTACACATATGAACTACTTCATGAAATACACAGCATGGATAGATAAGACTTGATGAAAGGGAGGCTGTCTGCATATTTACAGGAAGGTTTTGTGGCTTCCATTTATAACATGAACTTTTCAACTGATTGTTGACCCTTAATCACCAAGAAAAGTAGAACTGTTCCTCTTTGCCCAAGACTTCATTTTGGTTTAGTTAAGCATTGATGCCAGGTTGGACATTAAAACTCACACATGTTTAATTTAAGTCATATACTGCATGAGCAATGGCCAACTTCATAACATCTCTCAGAGGGAACAATCTATAAAATGCCAATCCTGAGCAACACTGGAAAAAGTAGATCAGGGGCATCCAATCTTGGCCACTTTAAGACTTGTGAACTTTGACTCTCAGAATTTCTCTAATTCTGGGAGTTGAAGTCCACAAACCTTAAATTGGCCAAGGTTGGATGCCCCTGAAATAGAACATTTTGTAAGCAATCAAAAGAAGAATAGGATAGGATAGGATAGGATAGGATAGAATAAATCTTTATTGTCATTGTCCCCTTGCAGAAACAACAAAATTTCTCGGTTGCTATAATAATGGCCCAATGAACAGCTCTTGATAATATATTTACTCATCAAAGCAGCTTTTCAGCATATAGATCCTTTCATCCTGTCCCTTTTCTTAATTCAGACAAAATATACTATATGAGTCTTAAGCTGAGCTCTGAATAGCTTGTGCTTTCCTGTGAAACTCCATAGACTGCTCTCATTCATTTACAATCTGTTGTCTTTTCCTAGAACTGCTTTAATCTTTACAGCAGAAAACCCAACCTTCTTCAGAAGGGAAGAAGAACAGCGGCTCAGTAGATGTAGCTTTCAGGTGGGCAACAATGCAAGCAGCCTTCAGACTTGAGCACAGTCTGTAGGGTATTTGCAGTGAGCTCCATTTATCAGCTGTGCTGATGTTGTTTGCAACTGTTTTGATTAGTGCCAAAATGTGTTTCTGGATGTAGTTTTAAACATTTCACAGGGACCAATATGCAAGCATGGAGTTATAGCAAAGATCTGTTTTGTATCTCATTTGTAATTTGTAGTCAAAATGGATATTGAGGAAAGTGGGGGGGGGGGTTCCCCCTTTTCTTTTCTTTCTTTCTTTCATCATTATCCACCTTAAAAATAATGTTTCTAAATTATCACAAGAAGATTATATTACCTAATGCCATTTTCTCTATGTAGAAGGGGGGTGGGAATGCTGCACTCAATTGTCTTTCTGCCAAACTCTACAATAAAGTCATCCATGATCTCTTGAGCTTTGAGTGTTTTAGAAAGTGGGAGGAGGGGATCCCAAAACACAAGCCTTCTGGCAGTTGTGCCCTTTGTCAATTGCAAATTCAATGCTATCCAAACATTCTTGGCTCTGCACTACCACCTTAATTCAAGATGAAAGATAGATCCTTGTTGGCTTTTTCAATTGCTGTTTCTGGCTACAACAGCTCCCTCAGTGTTTGAGGTCCACGCATATTCAAGCATTCACAAAGTGAGATTTCAACATCTATTATTCCATCTGTTTCACAGCCTTTAAGATCTCCACTTTTTTTTTGTTGTTGCTGTTCTTTATTGTTAACTGAGTGATTTCAAGGCACATGACACAGTTCCCTGCTAAAGCTAAGCAGGTCTGGTCCTGCAGGCTGCTTAGATGGAGACTCAGCCTGCCTGAACCATTGTAAGCTTCTTTAAGAACTCCGGCTGGATGGAAAGCAGAATGAAGAAAACGTCTTAATATTATTATATTATTATGGATGCCCATTCCAGAAGACTCTGGGCATTATGGTAGCTTATGGTATCCAAATATTCAGTTTTAAAAACACAAGGCAAGACATGGCAACCCAGATTGA
The DNA here is from genome assembly GCA_032468115.1 of Grayia smithii. Taxonomy (NCBI): domain Eukaryota; kingdom Metazoa; phylum Chordata; class Lepidosauria; order Squamata; family Grayiidae; genus Grayia; species Grayia smithii. The sequence continues at coordinate 868,598 of JANHFM010000001.1, read as the reverse complement.
AAACAATCACACCAATAAAAACTTTAAAGGGGCTCAACAGATAAATTGCCCCCAGGCTTGGGAGCAGAGCCAAATCTTAGGGGCCTTCCAGAATTCTAGGAGAATCAGTGCTTTCTCAAACCCATAAGCTGGCAATGAATGTCCCATTGAAGTGCACCCATGCTGCCTGAGCACACCCATTCTCCAGTAACATCTGGAGAGAGGTTGCCGCTGAGATAACCAGGCCTTATGCCATGTAGGGCTTTGTAACTAACAACCAGCACTTGAATTGCACACGGAAGCCAATTAGCAGCCAATGCAGCATGCAAAGCAGCAATGATACATGGGTATGATAAGTGTCTATTATTACTGCTTGCGCTGCTGTGTTTTCAACCGGCTATAGCTACCACACATAGAGCATATTGTAATAGTCCAGTTGTGAGATCAAGGCTCAGTGTCTGCCTGAAGCCCACCACACATTGAGTGCTAACCATTTAGAACAGTGTTTCTCAACCTTGGCAATTTTAAGAGAGGTGGACTTCAACTCCCAGAATTCCCCAGCCAGTTTAGCAGCTTAAAATTGCCAAGGTTGAGAAACACTGATTTAGAAGAACCTACTTAATTCCAGAAGTCCAAAATAATGATGTTTATTTAAGAGGATTTCCTCCTGTCAAGAGCAAAGAGCGAGAGGTGTGACTGGGTGGCTGAAGTTTCAACTATTACAAACTGCTTGAATGATGGTCAAATAGGACCTGAGGGTGGGAGATTCAATACAAAAACAAAAGTGCATAACAAAAAAAAAAAAGCTGTGAGGTTTGCATTCCCTCAGTGGAGAGGAGATGAAAACCACTTAAGCTGAAAGTTTAGGTAAGTTAATTGGATGATGGTGATCCTTATTAGCTCTTGAAGGATAATATTTGCAAGGCATTCAAGATTCAGGATTTCTTCTTCAAAAGTACAGCAAGCATTCTGCTATTACTGTTCAATCAATACTGGCAAGGCAACATGATACAAGCATGATTTTCTACCACTAAACTGTATTTTTTTTAAAATTTCCACTTATATCCTGCCCTTCTCTGAAGACTCAGGGTGGCTTACAATTTCAAGCACAACTCAATGTGCTTAGCAAATTCCTTCATTCCTTGTATA
>JANHFM010000001.1:824333-835293 GCA_032468115.1 Grayia smithii | reverse complement strand
TTTGTAGCAGGACCACAGCAGACTCTAGTTTCTATGCCAAGAGGTTTCAGCTCACAGACAGTCCATCCCCGATCTTGGGCTTTGACCTTGAGAACCAGAATGCTTAAATGAGCATGCAAATTAATTAGATGGTAGCGCAACTCCTTTTTATTCATAATTAATACAAATGTATGGAGCAGGCCTAGGCTAAGTGTTTTAAAGATGGAGTAAGGAAATCTGTTTCTATTCTGCATCTGAAGTTGACTATAGCAGAAATGACCCTAGAACCATAGAATTCTACTTCATGAAGAACCTAGCACTGAGCTAGGTATATCAGCTGGGGGTGGGGCGGGGAAATCCCTGGTCACTTTTGACCACAGTGGACATGAGATCATTGAGTTCCTCAGAATCAGCTAGATAGCAATGGAGTTTTGCTCTACTATTTACAGGTGTCTAAATCATTGCTTTCATCTCTATAATCATAACCTTAGTGTAAATGGGTTCGGCTGGGTGCTTAAATGTGGTATATCATGACAGTAGCTGGCTCAGCAGTTCCACCTAGGCAGAGATCCATGTTTTTCTCTAGCTAGGGTGGGAGCTGTTATTACTAGGGGCTATGACTGGGCTATAACCTTAGAGTTGTACATTTGACCTTCATGTAAACAGCTGCTCTTCTGTAATAGGTGCCCTCCTTCTAGAGAACAACCACAAACCTGCAATCTACCCAGTAAGTTTTCAAAACAATGCCATCAGCTTGCTCCTACAGATGAGTACACCAATACCCAGAAGGAACAGAAGGATAAGGAGAAGCAATTTAGATAGGTCCCTCTCTAAACATTGGGCCAAGAAAGTTGAGAAATCTCATTCCTCACAATATTTTAAGATTATGGATGATGGACAGCTAAATGGATAGAATAATTTTATGAGACTGAATAAATGATCCACCAAGCTTAGCATCTTTTTCCACAGTAACCAGGAAAACACCTGTGATTTTAAATCCACACACTAGGATGGAAAGTGATACTCAAACTGTGTGCCCCATTAACTAATATTTGATGGGATGCTGAGTTATATTACTAATAACTGCTTTGTTATTAAATGATTGGTAATAAATAAGTTATCAGCTTATTTTCAATTCACTTTCATACTTCCCTCAGTAGGAGTATCAGTGTAATATATATTTTTTACTCTTTTAGAAAGATAGGTGCCCCAAGATTTTATAAAATATAAGTGTTCTGAATTGTAATATATTGATTAATCAAATCAAAAAGTTAAGTTTGGGAATCTGCTACAAAGCACTCTTGTCAAATCAACGTTCTTGATTGAGACCCAGTGATCAGATTTTATCCAAAGTAAAAACTTTTACTCCTAAATTGTAATATCTGTGTTGCAAAAATCTGGATGAGTTTTAGTGGGCAACAAAGAGATACAAAATACCTAATCTTCTCCTACAATCTAATAATCTGTCAGAAGGTTACAACCCAGATAAAGTATGTCTGTCCTGAGAACAAACCAGTTTTCCCCAATCTAGTGGCCTGCTAATGTGTTCTGTTTGCAATTCTTGGAATCTTTAGCCAACTGGAAAGGAGTTCTCCTTGTAATCCAAACTGGAAGATGCCTATATGAGAAGGGTAATGTAAACAAAGGTTAATTCATTGATAAAGATAGGACTATAGTTATAAACCAGAATTAACTGCATGCAAATCTAATAACTTTTTTCAAGCACCTGGAGGGCCCTGGACTAAAATGGCATCCTAGCAACAAACTGCATGCTAAAATGGCATCCTACTCCACAGCACTGCTAATCTTGCAGGAAACTTTCTGGTCTGAGTCCTTCATATAAAGCAGTGGTGGTGTTCAGCCGGTTCTATCAGGTTCGGGCGAACCAGTAACAGCAGCTGCAGGAAGCTCCGCCCACCCACCCGGATGTCATCATGTCCCGTTTTTGATACTCTGCACATGCGTGCACTCACATTTGAGAACCGGTAGCGAAGGTAAGTGAATACTACCCCTGATATAAAGACAAACATGGGCAGAATAAACAATATTCAGGAATTTTAACAGGATGGCTCTGAATTAGTTCCTCTAAAAGCAAACTATTCATTTCTAGTTTGAGGTTACTTAAAGTAACCATCACGGAACGTTCCAGTACTTGTGTCTTTTACCCTTCAAGTAATCCACCAGGAAATCAAGGTTATGAATAATACCACTTGTATTACAAGATTACGTAACAGAATCTTGGAAGTTTGAATGTCTCCCTCCTTTCCCTACCTTTAACTTTAATCGAACCAGGGAGTCTGAGTCTGAGATGCTTTTTCAAATTACATTCCTGCTTCGGACTCGAGAGCTGTTGTCCATGGTTATGGCTCTTCTTCTTCCTTTTCCTCAAGGTTATTTTTACAGCTCATTACATCTTGCCTCTGCCTCCTCTGAATAATACATCCAATCAACCCTACTGGAACTCCACATAATATTTTAGGCTGCCCATAAGCCAGAATGTTTTCTTTACATATTATGTAAAGGACCTCACCAATGTGCCCAAATCCTTATAGTATGCAGCAGCATTAAAAATAATGATTTCGTATTTATACTAAGCTGCAACATCTGGATTTATCTTGCTTCCATGTAGCATAGAATGGCCTATTCCTGGGATATCATCTTGACATATCATCTATCTACTTGATTAAACTTTCTGTTTATACAGTATAGAAACAAACTCTACATATTAACAAATGGGCATTATCAATCCACCTCTTATGAGTTTTACATATTTAGCATAAAGCTCTCTTTTTTCTGGTGCACTGCTGGACCATTGTTTATAGATGGATCCCTTCTTCCTTCTTTTTCCAGAAGAAATAGAATCTTCCCATATAAAGAGACATTCCAGAAACATTTGTTGACAGTCCCTCCTTTCTTTGAAGTTAGGAGACCTGCATAAGGCAAGAGGCCTTCTCTGAGGTGACCACCGCTCTTTGAAATTCCTGACCCCCAGCTCACTTCACTTGTGGTTGTAAGGTAAAGGTAAAGGTTCCCCTCACACTTATGTGCTAGTCATTCCCAACTCTAGGGGTGGTGCTCATCTCCGTTTCAAAGCCAAAGAGCCAGTGCTGTCCGAAGACGTCTCCGTGGTCATGTGGGTGGCATGACTAAACACCAAAGGCGCATGGAACATTACCTTCCCACCAAAGGTGGTACCTATATTTTCTGCTTGCATTTTTTATGTGCTTTTGAACTGCTAGGTTGGCAGAAGCTGGGACAAGTAATGGGAGCTCACCCTGTTATACGGCACTAGGGATTCAAAGCGCTAAACTGAGGACCTTTCGATCGACAAGCTCAGCGTCTTAGCCACTGAGCCACCGAGTCCCTCAGTTGTAGAAGATGTTTAAAGATAGTAATATTTTACTGAGTTTTCAACTCTGACTAACTTTTACTGACCTCCATCTTGGGAGAGGTTTAGCTTGCTATTGTTGTCTTCTTGTTATTGTTGTCTTTATAATATAGATTTTATTTTATTATTGCAGGTATAATATATTGTAACCCACCCAGACTGTTTTGAGTTGGGAGAGCCATAAAAAGTGTTCTTTTCTATTTACTTCAAATATTTGCATGCATTTGATATGGTATTAAAAGCAAAAATGATTTTTTTAATGTTATATAGCTAATTTGCTGCAATAGCTGACATTTGATTTATTGAGATTTAGCAACCTCATTAACCAGAAGAAAAGCTGTAACAGGCAAATGTGAAACTGAGAGCTAAGATCTGCTTTGAAAATTGAATTTATATAGCAGCTTTCAAATCCTAACATTTAAATGCAAGTTAATATATTTATGCATTTTAAAAGTGTGCTGGAGTAGAGAAAAAATATATATACAAAATGCGTTAGCTCTATCTCTCTCTTTCTTCTCCTTGGTCCATATTAATTGTGTGTTAGAAGAAATATACATCTGTTTCAGTTCCAAATGGGGAGAAGGACACGGGAAACATGGAGGCTGATTTGAAAGATAGTTTACGAGGGACAGGACCACATGGATTTGAAGTCCTGGGCAGCTGAACACATGGAGTGGAGAGTAAGAGGTATAACCTCTCTTGGGCTTTGAACTTGAGCTTCCTGTTCCTGTATATGCAAGAATATGTAGTCTATTGGCTGCTGTCAGAGTCCCATGGGGCTATGCAGGGGTCATAGCTGAGGTTGTCTGAGATCAGTTTGGTTGAACCTTGTTGGGTCCTTAGGAAATTTTGAAATGCAGTGAGCCGTGCTGCTAGATGTGTAGAGGGCTAATCCTGTTACATCCTGAGGGGGTCATGCCTTAATCCCATCACCCTGGAGGTGAAGGTCTAATTATCTTGTAGATAGGCTGGCCCAGTCCTACTCAAAGGACACCAAATATCTGCTGGGGGCAGGGAGCTGCAGGGAGCTGCTTTTTGTCTTTAAAAACCTGTTTCTCCTTTTCTCATCCAGGGAAATATAATATTCTGCCTTTTTAATATTTCTTAGAATATTTCATTCTTCTAGGAGAGGGATGGGTGCTAACTTTCTACATGTGGTAATACCTAAGTATTATGCATGTCCTCAATTGCATAATTTCTTTGCTAGATAACAGCTTCCACCTAATAACCACATTACCTGGCCAGGCCCACAGCCTTCCTATCTAATGAATGACCTTTAAGAAGAGCAGATGTTTGTGGGGAATCTAAACACACACATCAATATCTGGTCAAATGTGAAGGGAAGCGCTTTGATCTATTTCCAAGCCTTAATTACATAATTGGTTCCAAGTGAAAATATCCCCTTCCTGCTGCTGTTTACTAAAGCCAGACACCCAACTTTAGAGTTACTTGAGCAGGTCTGCATTTCACCTTCATTTCAATTTCTTATTCTGAAGTAGCTCTCCTACCAATCATAATGTACAGCAGTGACTTTGTACCACCTTAAAAATGAGGAGGAAGGAGATCCCACCACCATCCTCACCAGTGGTGGGTTGCTCCCGGTTTGGCCCAGTTCGCGCGATCCGGTAGCGGTGACATTGTGACATCACTGAACCGGTTCTCGGCAGCTGGGAGCCGGGCCCACCCGCGCACCTGTACTTATGGTTTTTCCGGAAAAAACCTTGAAACAAGTGCTCTGCGCATGCGCAAAGCGCTTTTTCTGAGGTTTTTTTCTGGAAAAAAACCTTAGTGCGCATGCGTGGAGCGCGCACTGATCACGCACAAAGCACATGCAGGAAGAGAACCGTTAGTAAAGGTAAGTAGAACCCACCCCTGATCCTCACATAAACAGTAAGTTTGCCTCTAGGAAGGTAGCCTGATTAAGTGAAGTTGCATATCAACTGTACTCTGATATTCTCTGAAATGGGAGCACACAGTTCTGGTACTCTTTAAGTACAGACACAACAGAATGAACTATAATGTATTCCTATAGCATGCTAAGGGTTTTTAATGGTTTATTGAAGTGGAAAATTTGCATAATATCCAGAAATCATGGTTTAGAAACTGCAAACTCTGGACTTACATTACACTAAGCAATAGAATATACACTATTTTAAGCCCAATGTATCAGTTTCTATGATTCTGACTTGAAGGCAGGAGTATTTTATTTACTGTTCATTTTTGTGCTCATATTGGTTGGGGTTATATATCCCGTTAGGGTATTTTTTTGGCCGCATGTTTTAAGAACAGCTGTTTGAGATTAATTCACTAACCTGGGGTTAAGCAAATCATGGCTCAGCCTCATTTGCAAAGCTAGTAATTTTTACATTACAACAAGGAAGCATAGAATAAAATTGAAGACAATAGAAGATTGTCAATGCTGGTGGATTTTTCTATACCTTAAAACACTAGCTATTTATTAAATTGATAGTCCCATAGCATTATTGGAAATTAGAACTTTTGATTTAACTGAGGTTTTCACAATCACAGTGAAAATTTAGATGCTGATTCTTTTCACAATTCTTTAATATGGGATAGAAGTGAGGGGAGAGTTAAATGCAAGGAAGGGGGCTCTGTAAACCTTTTCCCATCAATAACCTTTAAATCTATCAATAGCTTGATACGAGTACAATTTTGAGCAGAAACACAGACAAAATTAAGTACATATACCTGCCAATCTCCTGCTTTCTCTTTTTATTTTTTTAAATTTAGGAAAACAAAATGTAGATAATTACTACAAATTGGTTTATCTGTATGGGATTTGAAAAACATTTTTTCAAATATGTCAGTCGTATAAAGATGTGCCAAGTGAAATGCTTTGTTGGCTCAATTTCTGTTTAGTTTCTCTGCAAAAAGGAAAGGAAAGGAAACTGAACCCACTAAGATTTATACAGGCAAAGTTTAAAAAGAAAAGATCACTTTGCTCCAATTAGCTAAACTTGGGGTCCCCAACCCCCAACCATGGCCCACTACCAGGTCACGGCCTGTTCAAAACTGGGCTGCAGGAGAAATGGGCAAGCGTGCACATGTGAATCTCCGCTCACACTTGCACATGAAGCTCCATTCGCATGAAGGGAGCGATGCGCATGAGCGCCCTCCACTAGCACGACTGGAGCTTCACGTGCGAGTGCAAGAACACACTGCTCAAGCACCCTCTGCTCATATGGAGCTTTGCACAGGAGCACAAGTGCCTGGAACTCGCACAAACTCCATGGAGCTGTGCGCACGCACATGTGCCTGCCACTCACACATACCATGCCGTGCCTGGCCGTGCCTCGCTGTGCCATGCCATGCCACCAAGATGGAAAGGTTGGGGACCCCTGAACTAAACCACTGCAGAATAGGGGAGAACAAAGTTCCAAGTCTTGGTCAGACCCATTTGAATAAAATTACCCAGATACGGGTCCATTTTTAAACAGCTGCAAACATTGGCCTGAAACTCAGTTATCGTATTAAATTATAATACGTTACATTCTCATGGAAAACAGCTTGTAAGCCATGTTTTATGCATCATGATCCATGGTTTAGTATGTTACATGAATCCAGGCAGTTGCAATTTACTGAATCTCGTGATTGAAGAGTCCAGTTTAAAACAGAAATGACATGGTAACCCATCAGATGGATTTCTACTTCTGCATTTTTATTATCTGAATACTTGTAATGTGATATTGTGTTGTGTATTTTTATTTGTAGCCACCTATGGGTTAAAAATGAGTAAGTGTTCTGAAAGTAAGTGTTCTGAACCAAAGAACAGGCTATAATCATTCCAAACCTTCTCTTACATTATTCTCATATATATATATTGTTTTTTGTCTTGACTTCTAGCAGTTTCCTGGTGAGGGCAGGATTTTGAGACAAAAGTTCTGTTCTAGGACCTACCCAACAGAACAGAAGAAAGGCAATTGCACTGTCCTGCCACATTGGGAAATACATGCTATATCAAATATTACTACTTTTTATTTATTCTTTGTACTGCCTTCCCATAGGATTAATGTACTAAGAGCCATATAACAGGTGGCTAAAGCTGAAACGCTGTGGCGGACAAGAGCTAAAAGTGAGTGAGCAACATTTGCTTGATCATTTCCCTATACGTATGTTCCTCTTGGCTTCTAGGTGCTCATTAAGAAAGGATTTTTTTTTAAATGACCATCAGAGCATTAGTATTTCCTATCTTATTATAACATGCTCTGATACTAATTACCAGTAGTTAGATGTTCTACTCCCCCTCCCAACTTGAAAATAACGGGATAGCATAGGACAGGTTTCTGTGGGGCAAGCCGGAGGGAGAGAAGGGGATAGGATAGGGGAGGCTTCTGTGGGGCAAGCTTGAAGGAGAGAAGGGGATAGGATAGGAGACATTTCTGTGGCACAAGCCTGAGGGAGAGACGGGGAGAGGAGAGTTGCTAATGATTGTAACTAATCATTAAGTTTCAAGCTGTAAGTGTCAATTTATCAAGCTCCATCACATAATTTCGTATGAAGCACGGGTATCCAGCTAGTAGTATATATGAATCGAATGGATTCTCAGTTCTACCACAGCAGTGCATATTAGATTTAGCTCACATGTATTTAATGCCTTTATAGGATGCATATATGGTATTGCAACATATTCACATTCATTGCTTCTGTGTCCTGGGTTGGTTGTTCCAGGCACAAAAAGGATCGTCTATTCTTGAAGCTTTATTTGTGGAATCTAAGAGAGGTTTATGGGATCCAATAGCCTATCAAAATCTTAAAAATGAATAACAGCACAATCCAAGCTGGATGAGGATTAAGTCAGGGAAGCTTTAACATGACCTACACTGACCCCTCTGAGGAATTCTGGGGGCAAAAAAGGCCAGAGGAACCCCTTCTGCTGCTCCCACCATGCTGAAAGAAACCTCTCATTATCTGCTTGTGTTGTGGTAAGACTGACACATGGCTCCACTTTGAGAGAATCAGATGTTCTTTTCTTACTATAACTTCACTAAGTTATCCCATCCATGCAGCCTGACTTAGTATGGAGGAAGCAATGAACCAACAGAGGACAAAGAGAGCACAGCCCTTGAGTGTCTTGGTTTACCTACTCATAAATATTCATGTTCATATGTGACAGAGTGCCCCCACATGAACACAATCTCCCCTCCATTTAACAGCCATGTGATATCTTGGGGGTGGGTGGGTTGGTTATATTGTCAGTGTTATCTATTTTGACCTAAAATATAGTGTTGCAATTATCTGTCTTTCCTCTAGGGCAGTGGTTCTCAACCTGTGGGTCGTGACCCCTTTGGGGGTTGAACAACCCTTTCACAGGAGTCACCTAAGACCATTGGAAAAAACATATTTCTGATGGTTTTAGGAACCGAGACACCACTCCTCTATCCGTCTCCAGGCGGGTCCGCCCACATGCAGAGTACCTGGCGTGATGACATCATCACACCAACCCCCATCACATACACCCCATACAAATACAGGAGTATGTGATAGGGTTGGCGCCATAATGTACTTATGCGGACCAATCACACGTGTAGAGTAGCAAAATTACAGTTATGAAGTAGCAACGAAAATAATTTTATGGTTGGGGGTCGCCACAATATGAGGAACTGTATTAAAAGCTTGTGGCATTAGGAAGGTTGAGGACCACTGCTCTAGCATGTTCCTATAATTGAAAAACCAGATTTCCCTCATTCCTTCGTTCCTACTGTTTTCCAGAGTCGAGCAGATGTTTATCTGGGAATCTTTCCTGACTTTTCATCTGTAAAAGCAGTATCTCATTGGAATCAGGTAAAGTTCCTTACACATTGTCACATTCAGGAGTTTAATTTTTAGTGTTTTAATTGAGCATTTTGTAAATAGGTATAAGCCTTCAAGTCTTTCTAGATTTCTAGATAAAATATAATTTTGAAATTATGATAAATTTATGACAGGAAACAATTACTTAGCATTTTGTCATCAGATAAACTGTCTGAGAAACAAATTACCGCAAGTTGAAAAATTCAAGTCATTGCTTGCAATAAAGCCAACAATCAATAGAGAAAAACTTTCTACTTGTTCAAATCTATATCTGACTGTATTTTTTTTCTTTTTTAAAAAATCAAATCGCACATAAATGTATTTTTCTCTTTTTAGGTTACCTGTTCACACAAATTTAGATATTTTGACTATGGGCATAAGAATGAAGTTGTTTATAATATGGTAAGGAAAGAAAATGGAAGAATTCACAAATGTTAAAAAGTGATTTTTGGCATCAGATTTTAACTTAAATGAAAACAATGCCAATTCTTTATATCTAAAAGAAACTTGATCCAATAAATTTATTTCTAATCTTGATTTCACAGACCACACCCCCATTTTACATTATAGAAGAGATGTTTGTGCCAACAGGAGTGTGGAGTGGAGAAAACGATATTATGGAAGATGTTACTGATATTCAGCTCTTGCTCCCTCGAATCCCTCATTTAGCTTTCTATAACCATATTCCTAATTGGCAACATCTGGATTTTATCTTTGGCCTTGATGCTCCAGAACTCCTCTATCCTGATATCCTTTACCTGATGCAGAAGTATAAATAATGATGTGCTTATCATTGTTTACATTTATACAAGTACATATATTCTGCACTAATGAACAACCCAGTAACACGTCTACCAAGCTGATCCTTTTTTCAATAAAACTGTTCCTCTTTTGTATATCATTTTTATATAACAATGTTTTCTTTTCCATCAAGTTATCCTTCTTCAGGGCCCTACTGATCTTTTAAAACAAGATTGATTCATTCATTCATTCATTTCAATTTATATGGCTGCTCATCTCATCATAACTCTGGGTGACAAACAATGGTTAAAATCCAACACAATAATCACCAGAGCAAGAATTGCATAAACAGTCATTTATATTACTTACTTTCCAATATTGAGATTCCTTAAGAGATGTGGGCGTGTCTTGTTGGGTATGGTGTGCTTGATGGGCGTGGCTTGGTGGGTAATGAAACATCTGCAAGGAAACAAGCTCAGAGAGCACCAAGGAGCCCTCATTTCAACCCTGAACTATAAAAAATTTTCTTTTATTGATACATGGATACATTCATTCATAATCTTCATAATCTTCCTTTGAGGGTAAGCACTAACACAAATCAAAGGTAAAGAATAGGAAATAGCAAGCAAAATATATTAAACATGGGAGAAAAAAGAAAAGAAAAAGAAAATCTCCTTAAATCTAATTTACATTAGACATCTCTATACTTATTTAACCATATTTAATTTGTTCCATTTATTCCCATGTTCAGTAAACATTCTGCCACGTTCTGCACATTTATCTACCATTTGCTTTAATTTTATTCTGTTTATGTATGAGTTGCAATCATTCAATGTTCCTTTCCAAACACAACAATGGTTAATGGATCATTAATTTTCAGAACCATTTTTATTTATTTTATTTTTTATTTTATTTCAATTTATATCCTGCCCTTCTCCAGAGACTCATGGCAGCTTACAATTTCAAGCACAAATCAATGTGCTTTTAGCCATAGCCTTCATTCCGTGTATATGCCTGCTTATTAGGGCTTTTGCCCCCCCC
>JANHFM010000001.1:798488-812883 GCA_032468115.1 Grayia smithii | reverse complement strand
TCCTTCCCCTGGAGTCAGGTGGCAATGGAGATTTTGCAGTATCCTTCTCCTGCCATGCCCACCAAGCCACACCACTCCCACCAAGCCACGCCCACAGAACCGGTAGTAAAAATTTTTAGATTTCACCCCTGCCCTACACCGTTTCTGATAGGTGGCAGTCCAGACTCTTCTTGAAAGCTTCCAGTGACGAAGCTCTGACAACTTCTAAAGGTAACTTCTGTTCCATGGGTTGAGTGTTCTCACTGTTGGAAAATTTCTCCTTACTTACAGGTTGAATCTCTCCTTGTTCAGTTTCCATCCATTGTTCCTTGTCTGGCCTTCAGGTGCTTTGGAAAATAGCTTAACCCTCTCTTCTCTGTGGCAGCCCCTCAAATATTGGAAGACTGCTATCATGTCCCCCTTGGTCCTTCTTTACACTAGATTTGCCATGCCCTGTTCCTGCAACACGTGTTCATCAAATGTTTTAGTCTCCAGTCCCTGAATCACCCTGGTTGCTCTTCTCTGCACTCTTTCTAGAGTCTCGACATCTTTTTTTATACTGAGGTGACCAAAAGTAGATGCTATATTTTAGGTGTGGTCTTCCTAAGCCTTTATAGAGTGGTGTTAGTACCTCACTCGATCTTGATTGAATCCCTCTGTTTATGCAATTTAGGATTGCATTGGCTTTTTGGGCTGCCGCCACACACTGCTGGCTCATATTTAATTGTTTGACTGGGGATGGGAATGGGGATAGTAGTCCTCCTTATCTACTTATTTCTGCATTCACTTTTCAAGCAGTCTTGAAATTTGCTTGACTAGCAAGCAAGCATCCCAACCCGCTGGGATCTCAGACTTCACAACCAGATCCATGAAATACCTTGCAACCATGAATGTCACACTAAACATGTTGTTACCCCAGAAAGGATGAAAAGTATGGAATTTGCATCAGTCACAGCATGTACTATAATCACACAGTTCACTTAAATTCCTGATGAAATGACACCATCGTGGTTTCTACCAGATGCCTATACTAGTAGTTGCATTGGCTGCCATGTGCTAACTTTAGTTAGCATTAACCTGGTTAGTTTTTTGTCATTGAACCAGTTGTTCATGAATACCTTGAACCTTCATTTAAGGTCATATGGACTTTACAGACACAAATGTTTGCTTAATTTATTAGTCTAGTTAACTCTCTTGTATGCCTGCAAAAGTTGGAGTCTTGTTTTCTCCTGGACCTTTTTCCTGAGTGCTTGTCTCAGAGAGCAGAGGCAGAGGAGCAAGGTAAAGAGCTGCTGTGGTGCAGTGATTAGAGTGCAGGACTGCAGGTTACTTCTGCTGACTGCCAGCTGCCAGAAGTTCGGCAGATCGAATCTCACCAGGCTCAAGGTTGACTCAGTCTTCCTGTTCTATTTGCGATTCTCCCAGATAATTGGAGGAGACCAGTAACAGTTCAACTCTTTTTATTAGTAGCAATGAGGCACAACGAACAGCAAACCTTGGCTAGACCTCTCCCTTATATAGAGGTCTAGCCAGAAACACAACCAATGACAGGGATTCATTTTTCCCTCCATAACTAGAACCAATCAGGGCTAACTTGTGAGCTTATGCCCTTTTATGGACATAACACCACAGATCAGATATGGCCCGCCAAAGCCATTAATCTGGACCACATGAGATCATGAGGCTGCCCCGCCCACATCACCCCACCTGCCTTCTGCAGGCCAAGGAGGCCAAAAATTGGACTTGCAGAGACCTCAGGAGGCCAAAAACGGGGCCATTCTTTGGCGGCAGAGTGGTACTGGAGGCTGGGGAGGCCAAAAATGGGATGCGTAGAGGCCTTGAGAGGACAAAAACAGGCCCATTTTTGGGTGGCAGAGTGGTTCTGGAAGCCGAGGATGTCACAAACGGGCCCCTTTTTATGGCTTACTTGGCCTCCAGAGAGAAGGAGAGGGAGAGAGAAAGGAAAGGAAAGAGCGGGAGGGAGGAAGGAAGAGAGAACGAGAGAAACACACACACACACACACAAACAGAAGTCCCACACACACACTAAGGCAGCCACAGCCTGCTAAATTGGCCAAGGCCACCCAGTCACATGACCACCTAGCCACACTCACCCAATCATATGACCACTAGCCAGGCCCATCCAGCTGGTCCAGCCCCCCAATAGTCTGAGGGACTGTGAATTGGCCCCCTGTTTAAAAAGTTTGAGGACCCCTGCCCTAACCTGTTGAGTTTTCTTAAGATCTTGAAGACCTGTCTTTCTTTTATTAGCAGCTTTGTGATCTTATTATTTGTTTTTTTTTCCTGTTTGTTTTAACCTTCATAGCGCATCTTTTTGTAAACCATCTAAACTTGCTAGTGAGACTGACCTGCAATTATATGTGGCGTAAATAAATGATATTGTTGAGATCATCTTGAACTTTGAAGATTCAGGAAGGAACTTCAAGAATCGCTCTTCCACTCCCATGAAAAATTAATTACAAAAGGCAGTAAGCAAATGAATGAGCGGTACAAAAATGATGTTGACAGCTTTGGTTTCTGGGAGCACATACGGTCTGTGAATTATCTGATGACGGATTGCTGGCACAAGATAGGTTGCCACTTTTGCACTGACAGAAATATGTCAGGGCACGGTAAGAGAAACCAGAAGACCTTTGAAAGTAGCTTGGCTATTAAATTAAGACATTGCAGTAAAAGACATCCAAGGATCTGATTGCATTTGGTAACTTTGACAAGGATGCTTCATTTGAGGAGATAAGCGGTGGATCTTTCCTTCTGTTTGCATTGCATTGTTTCATGTCGGTACTTAACAGTAGTAAACAAGAGTAATTGTATACCTGCAGGTGTAGGGGGGGAGAGTTTTGGCAACACAGAGCTTTCCCAGAAAGAGGCCTGGATTAAGAGACTACACAATCCAGAGCTAGATGGGGAATGGGAAAAGGGGTTCAGGTTAGTTCTGCCCTAGAATTTGTCCGGATACATCCAGTAGATAAGAAAGTTATAGCTTTAGATCAGGGGTCAGCAACCCGCAGCTCTGGAGCCGCATGTGGCTCTTTCATCCCTCTGCTGCGGCTCCCTGTTGCTGGTCAGCTGCACAATTGATAGGGCTTTTGGTTAGGACAGGTACAAGAAAAAGGATGCCACACTAGGAGGAGACTCTATGGTGGGGGAACCGGACTTCCAGTTGGCAGAGGAAAAAGGTACACCGTGCTAGGAGGAGACTATGATGGGGGAACCGGACTTCCGGTCAGCTCCAGAATTGAATGGGGGCATCTGGTTAGGACCTTTGTGGCTCTTGAGTGTTTAAGGTTGCCGACCCCTGCTTTAGGTGGTCAAGATTCTGTCCATTAGGTATAAGCAAAGACAGGACTGAACTAAATTGGATATCACTTACCATCTCTGATGGGCCTAACAGCAATCTTTTCTTAACAATCACCTAACATTGAAATGTGTTTGAATATTAGTAGCTCGGGTTGGTAGTTGGGCTGTTGGTTTGAGCTTGGCAATTTGGTTGCAAACGTTTTGTCACCATTCAAGGAGACATCGTCAGTGCATTTATTCAAAACGCACTGACGATGTCTCCTAGAATGGTGACAAAACATTTGCAACCAAATTGCCAAGCTCCAAGCTCAAACCAAAAGCACAAATTACCTAATTAGCTAACGTTCTCATCAAGGTCTAAGTATAAAGCACATGAATGGATTCCCTTCCTTCACTTAATTTTTCAAAGCCCTGTGAAATAGACTAAGCTCAGGAAGACAGCATCCATAGCACTGTGAACCTCAGAGTATTTTGGGAAACAGAATTACAATCCTTTCCCAAAACAACATTAGCACAACTCCCTCTGTCTAGGTTCTTGTTTTGCATTGGCTCAGCAGTGAGAGCTATACGTTATTCCTGCATTGTCTGTGTGGATTTTTGTTTGGGTAATTTAGTTTGAGTAAATATTCTTTGCGGGATCCTTGATCTTCAGTTAAAGCCCCTAGCTCTGACCATCCAGCCTGATTTCTGAGTTTTGACTGGACTGTAGATGTGTGATTCCTGGGTTAGGGATGTTACGGATAATATAAATCTTTGCTTTCCTTTGCCGCACTCATTCTCCTTGTATTTGGCAGGTTTCTGTGATTTTCTCCAATTCTTTTTCTTATATTCTGCTGTCTTTAGGTAGTGCATTACCTAGGTTCTATTCGTTAACAAGACTTTTTGCCTTTCATAATTATAATTATTAAATTTGGGTTGTTATGTGTCAGGTACTTGTCTGTTTAAATTCTAAAGTCCAAGAACTCTTTAGCTTTTTCATTTTCTATTACTTTGCCTATTTTCTGGACCCGCATTTCTTGCTTGCAGATCTTCCACAAGCACCATTGATGGTACTTTCTCATGACATTGTTTGTAGTCAGTCTGTATGATCCTGGTGCAACAGTTAATGAATGGTCCACTTCAGCTTCTTTGCAGAGGTGACAATTTATTTTCTGTCTTCTCAGTCCTGGCTTTGTATGCATTTGTTCCTACAGAGTGGTCTTGTGAAAACAGAATTAATCCCTCTATCTCTTTCTTCAACTTTCCTGCTCTTAGCCATTGCCTGGTCTTCTTATTATCTGCTTGGCCAGCTAGGATTTTTTTTAGTATACTTTGCCTTACCATGCGTCCAGTGCTGGATTTCAATTTTTTTTACAACTGGTTCTGTGGGTGTGGCTTGGTGGACTTGGCATAGCTTGGTGGGCGTGGCTTGGTGGGCATGGCAGAGGAAGGATACTGTAAAACCTCCATTCCTTCCTAACTCCAGGGGAAGGTTACTGCAAAATCCCTATTTCCTCCCAATCAGCTGGGACTTGGGAGGCAGAGAATAGATGGAGGTGGGGCCAGTCAGAGGTGGTATTTACCGGTTCTCTGAACTACTCAAAATTTCTGCTACCCTTTCTCCAGAACTGGTCAGAACCTGCTGAATACACCTCTGCATGAGTCTTTTCTATTCTTCATTTGTTCTTTCTTGCACATCACTTTTATCTCTCTAATATTCAGTAAGCCTCCATGGTATACTAGGTTCAGTGCATCTTCTTCACTGCCCTTCAGATATTCTTCCAGTGCCTCTTTTTCTTCTTCAGCTGATGGTGTCCTTGCAATGTTCCATACCTATCTATTTTCCTCAGTAAGTAGAGTTCTAACAACATTGCTGCCTGGATGAAGGGCATGATTCATTGTCATTATTTTTATGGTTTTCCTATCCAGGGCTTTTAGTTCTGCTTCAGTCCAGTCCACTATTCCAGCTGTGTAATGGCTGGAATTGCTCAAATGTTCTTTGCCTTAATGTTATTTCCTTCAGTGAGCATGAACTTTAAGATCTTCTTCGCTCTCATGAGATCTTCACTTCTAACCTTCTTGACTTCAGTATGCTTGATGTTACCTTGAAAGACCATGAGGTATATGTAGTGATTGTCTATATCCAGACATTTGATGTTATTTCTGTTGATTCCTTCAGATATATCTATCCCTCCCCATTACTAATAAAACCATTTGTTGGTCCAAACCAGGGGTGGGTTCTACTTATCTTTACTACCGGTTCTCTTCATGCATGCGCTTTGTGCGTGATCGGTGCCGGCGCTCGCTTAGCTTGCGCATGCGCCAAATGCGCACTACACGCATGCGCACTAATTTCCTTGACAAAAACGAAAAACAAGTGCTCTGCGCATGTGCAGAGCAGAAAAATGGAGAAAAACATAAGTACAGGCGTGCGGGTGGGCCCAGGTCCCGGCCGTGGAGAACCGGTTGGGTGACGTCACACTGTCACCACTACCGGATCACGCAAACTGGGTCGAACCAGGAGCAACCCACCACTGGTCCAAACTCAATTTCAATATTTTAGCTGTATTACACTTTATTCATAACAATATATGAAATTATAGCCGTGCCAGTTATGTAGCTGGGGTGGCCTTCATACATTATTAGACATCATTAAGGTTGAAAAACTGCACTCATAACTTGCTTAGATATCTGACTGTTTTATTGCTAGAGACACATCTACTTCCTTTTTGCTTTTTTGTCAGGAAGATAAATTTTTACCTATTGGTTGGCAACTAAATCTTTATTTTCACAGAGAAACAGTTTTAATTATAGTTTTAACTTCATCCATGAATACTTTCTAAGTTTTTATCCTAAAATAAAATACATCTTATCATAATAATAGACTATAATAGTCCATTAATTCAATGGAGTGTGATGAAGCTTCCTTCAAGAAAACCGGGTATTGAAATCTATTGTAATTCCATATTTATCTGACATTTATTTTTTAAAGGGGAACACACTCAGCACATTGTGACAAATCAAATGTACTTCTGGAATTTAGAAATACCATATAAGACATAGCCTTGGGCTAGTTCAATGAAATAAGCAGTACCCAGAGTCCTGTGGACATCGAAGCTGATGGTCATCTATAAGACAATCTAGATAATTAGAGCAGATCTCATATGAATGTTCTAAGTGATGACAGTCTATAACAACTGCTTTGACAAACTTTTTATGCACTATCATGAGGTGTTAGTTTAATGGCATGGAACAATATTTGGATGTCCTCCCTCAATGACAGATTTGCTAGAGAAAGGAGGTATTTTTTCTAAATAGGAAAAATGAATTAAACTTTAGGAAATAGCATATACTTTTCTATTGTACATGGAACATTTAATAATGGCATAAGCAAATATGATTGTATTGCTCAAAACAAAATTTCATTGGAAGATGAAGACTGAATAGAGAATATGATTCTTCCCAGGATAGTCGCAAACACTGGAAGTTCATGTATTGCTTCATCTAAATCTAACTAGTCATGTCCTTGATTAACTTACATCAGCTAAGATCAAGGGGTGCTGCTATTAGCTGGGAACTTCTCTTTTTTTATCTCTAGTTGAGTAAGATGGGGAAGGTAGGTTGGGACATTTCATGTAGCCCCATTCTTTAATTCAGTAGTGGATAACTGAAAACCTATAGACTGCATACGTTCTCCTAGTGCATCACTTGCATCTCCCACTCAAAGCCTCTGAGGCTGAGTGGCTGAAATGCTAATGTTATCAATTTTGTCAGAGTTTGTTGCAAAAATCAAGTCCAGAAAGCACGCACAGAAAGACTGATGCAGCAGGATTCATTAACTTCTTTATATACATAATAATACAGGAAGATAAATATATAATACCAATATAAAGTCTTCTTGAACGTAGTAGCAGTTACAATCAAAAGACAAGGCAGGAGAGAACAGTCAGTTTCATTTCAGCAGAGCAGACTAGTTTCAGTTTCTCTGGACAGACTCAGAAGCTGCAGACTAAGACATGCCCTGGCTCTAGTCTGTCTCAGCTCTTAAACAGCCCTCATTGGCTGACTTAGTTGCTATGCCTATACATTGGCTGACCTTGTTACCATGTCCTATTCCAGTTGATGAATGTACTCTGACAATTTCTTGGCTGTTATTTTTAGTATACTTCAGTGTAAAGAAGAACATGATGGAAAGATAAGTCCAACTAACAACTTTGATTCTCCCCAAATGCCCCAATAATGTCCTGCTTTAGTGTTATCATTTTGATGGCATCCATTTTGAAGCCTTCTGCTTAATTCAGCTGAATGCCCGAACAGGAATTCTGATTACATAAAAATGTCATCAAATTAGCAAATTCCCTGGCACACTCACACAAAAGGAGATTAGTACAATTATAAATATTGCCTGTTGAATTTGCTATCTTGGAGAAACAAATCAGAGGTGGGTTTCAGCAAGTTCTGACCAATTCTGGAGAACCGATAGCAGAAATTTTGAGTAGTTCGGACAACCGATAAATACCACCTCTGACTGGCCCCACCCCCATCTATTTGCTGCCTCCCATATCCCAGCTGATCAGGAGGAAATGGGGATTTTGCAGTAACCTTCCCTTGTAGTGGGGTGGGAATTGAGATTTTATAGTATCCTTCCCCTGCCATGCCCACCAAGCCACACCCACCAAGCCATGCCATGCCCACCAAGCCACACCCACAGAACCGGTAGTAAAATTTTTTGAAACCCACCACTGATCTAAGAGCAGATGTGGCTAATGAACTGTGTAAAGGCTGGACTATGGTTTTGTCTGCCCACAAGAAGCAAGAGATAATCAATTTTAATTTTTAGTGTCTTGCTTCTTTGGCCTCTTCCAGACAAAGTTAGATGCTCAGCCTTGTATATCATGCTCCTTAAAGCAATGACAACACTTAGGTGCCCCTGCTCATAGGCAAAACCTATGAGGGTTTATGTGGGCATATTTCCTACTCAGCCAACCAAACAGTATATAATATATCAATTGCCCAATATATATTACCTACTACTGTTCCTGCAGCTGTTGGTAAGAGAACATTAGAAAATGATCTAACCCCTTGCTACCTGAAGTACATAATCCAATTTCATTCATTTCATTATTATTTTCCATGTAGAGTGAGTAATAGGGCATAAGCCCTTCCTTAAATTCAATACATTCTAGGGTTACTATCATTCTATTGTATAACCAGAGTAGGTAAACAAGGAAACCACAAGTTACTTTTTGAAAGAATGTCTAACCTTGAAAAAATGATAAAGGTTTATAAACAAACTCTAATGTTGTGCTAGCTTTTCTCCCTAGCTTCTAGATTACTCTCAGTATAGGAGTTTCCCTTAACTATTTTCTTTCAAAAAGCTCACAAAAAAACCAGTTGAACGCTGTAGCATCTCACTGTAAAACATAAAGATCCAGAGTGGAAATTATAAAGTTATCTTATACTACACAATGTACAAACTTCCCTGCCCATGCCATAGAACACAGGATTGCATGCAAAATCCAGAGAAGCTCAACTTCTAAATAATTTTTTTTAAAAAACCCACCTTCCTCCCTCCTTTGCAATCATAGGAGGAAAAAAAATTTGAAAACATGCCAGGTGTATCTGTTAAATTTCAAATGCAAGGGTTTTTTTAAAAAAACAACTAATGCTTCCTATGTTCAGCAAAAAAAGAGAAGGACACTAATATACTCTGCATATTTTCTTATCCATTGGAAGATTTTCATCCACTTAAATTCTGCTTCCATTGTATTTTTCCCCATCAGTGGCCCCAGAAACTGTCATTTTATTATTCCAACAGCTATCAATACCCTTCATGTTTTGTAAACCAACATATTTTAATCATGATTGGATTCATTATCCAAAGCCATAAAATTTTGTTAATATTTTGGTGTGGAATGTTGTGCGAGCTGAGCCAATCTCTTTTATAAATAATGTTTTTAAGACCTAGCATGTTGTGCAAATCCAGCCAATTATAGTTGATTCAATAAACCATTCTTAGGCTGCTGTTGCTCTCTGTAATGAGAGAACACAAACGGGTATGGACTATGAACTGATGCAATCAATATCTATGGATAAAAATGTATTTTCAGGAGAGCTAAACTCTTTAAGCAATTTCTCTGATGAAATCATGTGATATTCAGTACTGTGGGTCAATATATTTTTGCAAAGAACCCTCACAGCTTTTAAACTACCGATGGCCACCTACTCTTCACAAAAGGCTGGAGTCATGATCAGTTTAGATGTTCTCACTTTGATCCCCATTACATTGATTGTCAGGATACAGAATAGCCCTTACTGCTTGATTATGAAGCCTACAGTCTGGGAGTCCGTCATGACCCAGGAAGTTTTGAAAAAATCCAAACTAATCAAATGGATCACTAGAGAACCAGAGCCAGGAAATTCTAGCAAAAGATTAAATCTCTCAGTGCAATAACACGGAGCGGGAATGCAAGAGCTTTGAATTAAAAATCCATGTGCACCCAGGGATATGTCTGCACCTGTGTGCTTCTATCTGGCCAAACAAATATTTTGTACCTAGGCTATCTGTGGGTCATCTTTTATGATCTAGGTATGAACTCCTTGTCTGCTTCCGCCTGGCAATGGATGTATTTTAAGGCAATCCTTCATGAGTAGATTGTGGCACAAAACATGCCACACTTAAAGAGTACAAGACTCCTCTTGATGAGATCAAAGCTCCCTCTTATCTAATTTCCTGTTTCTTACCAGAGGCCAAAGCGGGGCATGACAGCAGAAGATACTCATAGGCATAGTGAGGGTTGTAAAAGGGCATACAACTAAAATCAAACAAAGTAGGACTGTGCTAATTGGTTCTATGTCACTTCAAACTTACTAGACATGTCTCACTTCAAGTTTTATATGGTTGCTATTGCTTGTAATACAGAAGTTGAATGTACTCTTATTTTCTATTCAAAAATTTTAGATGGTTAATTATATGGGTTCTGGTGATTTAAAATGGAAAAATGTTTCTACATAAAATATCAAAAATATTAGAAACTATATAGAAAAATATAGGCTATAGGTATAAGATTTTGGTTTTTACTGAAGAACTGCAAGAAAGGACCTGCAGTTCAGTAATAACACACCAGTTTTACATGCAGATGGTCAGTCAAGGTTGCATGCATTTACTGCCTTGTGAGGGTTTACTTAAAGGGTGGTAGATTTTTTTAAAAAGATCTACGTCAGAAAAAATTGTTCTCAGAAATCTCAGAAAGGCATTAAAGCAATGATTTAATTTGCAACAACATTATTTTCTATACACAATTGAAAAAGAATTAAATTTGGTGTGTGTGATCAGGCAAACAGTTACAGCAGCATCTCATATTTCTGTTGCAGCAACCTTGTATTTAGACACTTGTTTAATTGCTATTGCTTGTAAGTCATGAAACCCTGAACGCAAATGGATGAGGCATGGAAGTACAAAAGGATCAAAGGAAACAATGGGAATAATAGACACTGATCTTATTAGCATAAAAATATTATATATCTTAATACAGTCTTCCTTCCCCATCCTGGCTCCCTTAAAGATCTTTTGGGATGACATACCTAAGAATTCTCAAAAATTCTCTAGGCATGACTGTCCCAGTGCATCTAAACAGGGTCAGTTTGGGGAAGCTGATTGAAGCTCTTGAAAGTTTAGCAGGAATATTCAGTATTAAGTTAATATTAATTGAACATTAATATTAATGTTAAATATTAACATTAATATTAGAGCTGTGATGACACAGTGGTTAAAATGCAGTATTGCAGGCTAATTCTGCTGACTGCCAGCAGTTCAATTCTCACTGGCTCAAGGTTGACTCAGCCTTCCATCCTTCCAAGGTCAGTAAAATGAGGACCCAGATTGTTGGGGGCATCATGCTGACTCTGTAAACTGCTTAGAGAGGGCTGTAAAGCACTGTGAAGCAGTATACGAGTCTAAATGTTATTGCTATATTAAATTACACTGAATATAAGTCCTCTGCTGATGACAGAATATGGAATATAAATATGCATAGCAACAGAGAAAAGGGGCCAAGTGACATTAGGAAGATAAATATATGGTGCTCAAATTTCAAGAAGAATGCTATTGTGTAGTTCATCTGTGGACATGGAGGTGCTCTGCAGTCCCACTCTAGAAGCAGTGTGTAGCACAGTGGGGACTCTGAATGTCCACTGTTGTATAACTGTGGAAGTTCCTTTGGGATGCAAGTTTTGGTTTTCTATCAGTATTTGGTGACACCTGTCTTCAAAGCCGATGGAAGCTTCATAGCATAGGGCTGACCAGCAGGTTCTGTCAGCAGCTGCAGCTTCTACTTCCCTTAGCTAGAAGTCAGTTTCATTCACAGCATCTTTGTAGCATCTGCATGATGGATCTTGAGATATCTTTCCAGACTTCAGCAATGAGCAAAGCATACATATAGCTGCCAGGAATAGCTCCAGTGATGGGTGTCAAATAAATTGAACAAATAAAGAATACAGTGGTCATCCATCCTGATGACATGTCCCACCCATCTCATCTGGGCTCTGATAATAAAGGAGTCTGTGGTGGTGGACTCTGCATGATCCAAGACCTCCAGGTTTGAGACCCAGTCTTGCCAACAAATGCTAAGGATGGAGCAGTGTGTGTGCATGTAAAATTTCTCCAGTTGTTTCACTTGCCTTCAATACAAAGTCCAGGACTCACATCCATATAGGAGAGAAGTGGAAAGCACAGCCCTGTAGACTTTCAGGAGGTATGGATGTTGTACTGACTCCAATACACAGCCGCCCCAGTGCCTGGCTGGCCTTGCTAATCTTTGAATCAATTTCTCTGTCCAAAGACCCAACACTCAAGTTGATGCTTCCCCAGTATTGGAAGCTGTTTATATTTGTCAGATGGGAGCCATCAATAGTGATTTTTGGTCCTACAGGTTTCATATTTGGCCCAGGCTGGTTAAGTGCTTCAGTCTAAAGTAAGTACCATGGAGAGAGGCATTTACCCTGTTCAGGGCATTAACCTTCACTTCTCCAGCAATGGTTACACTATCCAGTCTTCTTTTACCCCTCTCCTAAACTTCTTTACAGCTTTGTTGGCTATGGCTGATAGAGGCTATAGTCCAAACATCTGGAGGACATTGGATTGTGATAAGGCTGGACCATATGTTTAAAGTAACATGGACAAATATTGTGTACAGAATAAAAAGCAGATGTTATTTTTTTAAGTACTTATGTGGTCAACAGATGCCCATACATGTTAGATTAGCAATAGGAATTATTTATCTTGGACTCAATTCTGTACACGGCCATGAGGCAAGAAACTATTTCTCTGGAAATCTAGATTATTGTGACCTATCAGAACTTGCTGAGAATCAAGTGGCATACAAGTTTAATAAATTACTATATTACTTTTATTATAGCAACAAGGCTATTCATGTAAATCTACTCTATCCATAATGATTCTGCTTCTTATGAACAGTCATTTTTTGGCCATGTCAGTGGGTAATTAATTTGTAACAGCCCTGCTAAACATCCCTGTAACAAACTTATAGCAGCCTCATTGGGTCACGTTTATTGCTCCACATGAGATATCTTCAATAAATATTAACAAGAATACAGAGAACATGGAGTACTTCTTAAACAATTTAATTTTCTTCTAAAAACTGAAGAGGGATATAAATTAATCTAGTCTATATCTTTTGCCTTAGTCATTACTTTTGTTTTGTCTGTAACTTCTACTGTACAATATATGAAAAGGACTTACAGTATACATGCCTTAAACTTTACCTTCCATGAAAATGATTTCTGATCTTCCAAGACAATACTAGTATTTATTCAAAACTATGTCAAAAAACATCTTTCCTGCCCCCCACCCCCAACAAAGCACAGATGATAAAAAAATTAATGAATGCCCTCTAAATATTTGGGATGAGAGTGCGAAAAGATTACTCATTGTTTTAAAGACAGAAACCAACATTTATGTTGGGGAAGGGTGTTTCATAACCAAGAATCAATATAGTAAAGATTTTTTTCCCCATATAACCCAGCCTTCCTTAGCCAAGCATCCTTTAAACATTTTGGGACTCACAATGACATTTTGTCTGAGTTATTTGGGAATTACAGAACTGCTGTTCCAATCCAGCAAGGAGATATCAGGGTATAGAAGGCATTTGTCTCCTCTTTGCAAGCCAAGGCATCTCAGAAACAGCATCCATACTATGTCCTCAACTTGTCATCTGGCAGAAGATGGTCCTTAATGGGGGATATACAAGGTTGATCGATCTATGCTCACTTTTAGTTGCCATGGGCAATGAGACAAAAGTGACTCAAAATCAAGTCACTTTCTACATGCAGGATTGTTATAAACTGCTTATCTAAAGGGGAAAGTGGACAGCTGCTGAATGTTATGTTGCCAGCTGAATGTTATGGCTGAGTGAGGATTGCAGAGGATTCTTATCCTACTTCTTACCCACTACAGATAATTTCAGTGGCAATGACCACCTTTGCATCTTTGGTTGTTTCTCCAATTGTCACCATTTCCAGACAAGGAGAGTCTACAGCACGGGTATCAAACTCGCAGCATCACGTTGCCGTCATGTAATGTTTAATGTTTTTCCCATTTGCTGAGTTGGGGTGGGAGTAGCCTGCACATGACACATCCTGCCCACGGGCCACCAATTTGACACCCCTGGTCTACAGGGTAGTTGGGCAACTACCTTCTGCCCCCAAAATATCCAGAAACAGGGAAGGGTCAAGGTAAAAATTAAAGATAATTGTGTTAGATATCTAGGATTTATTCTGAATAAGCTCTACCTACGTACAGAACTGGCCAAGGGAAAACCTAACCCTTCAAGACTATAAACGCAATATGCAGAACGTTTTTAAGAAAAAAATATCTTTTGATCCACAACTGTTTTTGTTGGGTATTAATACTGGATTTACAGTTATAGAGACTAAACTGATGTTGAACTTAATAACTGCAGCAAGACTTTCGGTGGCGCAAAATTGGAAGAAAGAAGAACTGCCATCTATTGAAGAATGGGCACTTAAAGTAACAAATATAGCAGAGATGGCAAAAATTTCAGCATATTTGAAGGACAGTACACAAGAAAAATATTAT
>JANHFM010000001.1:693151-706696 GCA_032468115.1 Grayia smithii | reverse complement strand
TTTTGAGTAGTTTGGAGAACTGGCAAATATCACCTCTGGCTGGCCCCAGAGTGGGGTGGGAATGGAAATTTTGCAATATCCTTCCCCCAGGAGTGGGGAGGGAATTGGGATTTTGCAGTATCCTTCCCCTGCCACGCCCACCAAGCCACATCACATCCACCAAGCCACACCCACAGAACCAGTAGTAAAAAAAATTGGATTTCACCACTGATAGTGGGTATTCTAAATAATATGATTAGCAGTTTTAGAAGACCTCCACAGTAGGCAGTTAGTATCCAGTTAATATTCCCTGGCACAAATGCCTTCAATTAGCATCAGTTGAATTGAAAGTGGTCACTCCATCAATGGACAAATCCAGGACACTAATCACCTGTTTCTTCCTGATGCTCAAGGCCATTGTTCAATGATGGCACCTGAGAGGAAAGAGAAAAGGACAGAGTTAAATGGGAGTCTGTTACATCTATGCCCAGTGCAGGTTTTAGGATATACAGACCTGAACTATACTGTAAATCTACATGATGAGAGGACATTCTGTTTTTTCACCCAGACCTATGAAACCAATCCAATAGTTAAATAGCAATAGGATTTAAACAAAACAAAACAAAAGTAACAGCCCTTCCTTATTTTGCAAATAAGCCTTGCAGATAATTCCTTACCACTTGTATGGCTCTATTTCTTCCATTACACCTAGGAAATATTGAACACAGAGAAGGCAGAAGTTTAAATCCTGGACAAGTTCATAACAAATTCACCAAGGAGGACATAAGGCCACCCAGACTAAGTCATGTATTCAAATCCTATCTGTTAAAGAAAGCTATATGTCATTTATATACACTGTATAAGAGATTGGGAACTTTGGGCCCACAGGCCCTTGAGAAAAGTTCCTTCCCCAAAGATCTGATGCCAAGGCTCCATCCAGAAGTGTGCACCATTTTGGGAGTGGCTGGCCATAATGAACTAACTGTCCATAGATCATCTTTGGGAAGGAGAACCAGGCAATCCACCCCTCAGCCTCCCTATACATAGAGCATTGAGACCACACAGTAGCCTTTTCAGAGCATCCACAATTCATTGCGGCCACTCCAAAAATGGCACCTGCTTCCAGGACGGCACAACAGGACTTCTGTGTAAGGAAGGCAGCATGACAGAGTGGCTGTTTACCGAAGAAGATCTACAGAAAAGCTAAGCAGACCAAGTCATGATGGGGATGCAGAGGAGGATGTGGAATCCAGCAGGGTGGGAAGCAGGCCCAAGGCCTGCAAGGACCCAGAGGGTCAGGATGGGGGAAAAGCTAAACGGGGCAGGGATGCTGCCCTGTTCCTACAGCCAGTCATAAAGGCAGGCAGATTACCAAGGGTCTGAATTTTGTTCACTTGCCCACAGGGGTGCTATAACAGTCGTAGCTTTGGACAAGGGTCACAAGTCTCTTTGTGCAGCACTGTCATAATTTTAAACCTCAAGACTAGACTAGTGCAATGCTCTCTACATGGGGCTGCCCTTGAAGTGCACCCGGAGGCTCCAACTGGTCCAGAATGCGGCCGCGCAGGTTGTTACGGGAGCACCACATTACTCCCTTTCCTGCGCAAGCTGCGCTGGCTCCCGGTGATCCACCGGGTCCGCTTCAAGGTGCTGGTACTTGCCTTTAAAGCCCTATTTGGCTTAGGCCCAGAGTACTTGCAGGACCACCTTCTGCCAATGGCATCCTCCCATCGTCCGGTGCGTTCACACAGAGTCGCCCTCCTCAGGGTGCCGTCGGCCAGACAATGTCGGCTGGCGACCCCCAGGGGAAGGACGTTCTCTGTGGGTGCACAACCCTCTGGAACGAATTGCCCGTCGAGCTCCGGACCGCTCCTGACCTTTGCTCCTTCCGCCGTGACCTGAAGACCTGGCTATTCCATCAAATGGGCTAGTGCTGTCTTCAGTTTTAAATTGTTTTTAAATGAGTTTTATTGTTTTATATGTTTTTTTTCGTGTTTTTATTTTTGTCTTTTAATTGTTTATTGTTTTTATCTCTGTGAGCCGCCCTGGGTCCTTCGGGAGAAGGGCAGCATATAAATTAAATAATAATAATAATTTAAAAAAAAACACTTGCTGTAACAGGAATGGGATTCAGGTGCTAAGTTAACCTGTCTTCGTTTAGGGAGCAATGAAATGGTTAAACTAGTAGTTGACCAAACTGCTAGTTCAACCAGTTAAAGTATTGTAATAAACTGTCCAAAGTGGACTCAAATGTGCAGACCTATATTAAAAGTGATAATTTTGGATATATTTGTCTCTGAGTTATTTATAAAAATATATTTCTGAGATAGGTATAGAAATATATTTCTGAGATAGAGCGTGCTTGATGCTACACAATTGCTTAAAAACATTTTATTATTTCTAGAACTGTTAAAGGGTACAAGAACTTCCATTATTAGACTAGGCTGAAATATAAAACTCATGAGTTAAGCAGCATACGCTGACTATACTTGAGTCAGCAGAAAACAGTACCTAAGTGAAATTTGCTCTCCCCCTTAACGATACCTATTTTGCCATTATTTCCTTGGACTTCCTTTCAAGCTATTGGGTGATAGTGCCTAACAGATTTTATACCTTGAGGCCATTCTTGTATAGAATTCGAAAAAAACTTCTCTTTGATTTGATTTGTATTGTACAGGAATTCATGGTGGTGTACCCTCTTTTTCCTTACAACAATCCTGTGAGGTTGGAACAAGTGTGGAAATGCCCCATTGCTAGGTAGATTAATTTGACTGATCAGACTTATATGGCTTTCCCATCTTTATCTGCCTCAACTCTGGGCAGACCACAACAATAATAAAACCCAGGAACGCTCTGCCTGTCCCACCCCAGGCTTTACTGCTTAGATATTGCATTCCAGTAGAGTCAGTCCCACACCAGCACCAGAAAAAGGGGTTGGGGGAGATGGAATAGAAAGAAAACAAAGGGAAAGATATATCTAGAAATGTTTTTTTAAAAAAAGAACGAACAAAATCAGGGGGGTTAGAAGGGAAACAGGAGGAGGACCCATTTCCAGAAATAAATACACAAAGCAGGAAGGAGGTGGGGATGCGAGTGGGGGCAGAAAAGAAAGGGGAAAGTTATGCGCATCTAATGAGAAAATAGACACGCAGAATCAGCATTAAGCTACAAGATGTTTCAGTAGCAGCAAAGCACATTTGGGAAGCAAGGGTAGGATTCAGAGGGGAAGTTCGAGTTGTGCTGTTGCTCCCTGTTGTATACAAATCTGTTTCGGAGCCGAACCTCAGCGAGGGGTTTGGGGGCTCAGGCTTGTAGCCTGGCAAGCCCTACGCCTATTAACCCTATCCTGGCTTTGTTGTTCTCTGGGCAGCAGAAAGCGGCAGTAGAAAGCAGATGGCGATGTTGGCGGCAGGATGTGCCCCGGGGCCAGCAGATTAAAACAGACACAGAACAGATGTCATTTGGAGTGATTGCTTGCGAATCCTTTCTCTCGGCGGGACGGCACCGATCCCGGAGACTTGCTGTTTGTGGGACTCTCAGCCCACCGCCCACCAGCGCCTTACCTGCTCCAAGGCCTGGGCCGCTGTCGCTTGCTCCATGCCGGCAGCTTCTATTTAGGGCAGCTGGCCCAGGCGACTTTAGTATCACGTCTGCTGCGGGCGGGGAAGGGGGAAGAGAGGAGTGACAGCGGCAGTGGTGCCAGAAATCGTCTTCAGCTAGAACCCATCCTGCCCCGAGCCAAAGGCATCGCAAAGGCCGGCTTTTTTTTTTTTTTTTTAAGGTTCTCTGCATCTATAGGTATTAGGCAGGCGTTCAGCAGGAAATACTCCAGGCACCCCCTTCTCCTCCTCCTCCTCCTCCTCCTGCTGCTGCTGCTGAGGAAGTAGCTTGCTTCTATTTTTGTTTTGCACTCATCAGTACGTATTGCATCGTCCAATGATTTTATCAAACGTTTAGATAAGCTACTCCAGCGGTTGAGTATTTCCTATGCTGTGCTATTAAGTTGCAGGCACTTTGCAAATGCTATCATTGGCCACCCTGTGCAAGAGAATGGGGAGGATTTCAGGCAAGGTTTAATTCTGGCGAACTTGAACTCAATTCAAAAATGGGTCTTTCTGAATAAACTTTGATTTCAAAGCCTTGACTGTCATAGTTTGAACACCAGTCGTGGCGTGGCTCGTAAGTATCGTATATGGAATACTGTATTGACGTTGCATATTGTATGTCTTGTGAATCTGCACACTTCTGATAAGGCACCAAGATTTGTTTGGGTTAAACATAATTTGCTCATTCTGTTCTGACCCAGGACAAATTGGATACATGTGTTGTAATTGGAAAATTACCTGGAAAAATGTAACCCATCTTTATCTCCCTTTCTCTGCTCCCCCCCCCCCAAAGTTTGTAAATTTATAGAATAGGGGGGGTTTTCTGCATCTTTTTGCCACTGAATCTGCTCATTTTACTGAGCCTTGCTGGAACTGAAGGAGACATCCTGCAGGGCCAAATTGTATTCTAGTGCCTTAGGAAGAACTAAACCAGTACAGCTCAGAGGGACAATTCCTTGTATATATGGGACAGGCTCAGGAGGAAGGCAAAATAAAATACAAGTAATTGCATTTTGAAAAGATTTTTTCATAATTGCATCAACCTACTTGTATAGTGGAAGATATAATATAGGGACTCTGAGGGGCAAATAGAGGAGCATCCATTTCATTTTGCCTTCATTCAAATTGCCCGTTTATACCATAAAATGATTGACCATTAGGATCAGATACTTGCATTGTTTTCTCACCATTTTCTTTCACAATGAATGCTCAAGTTCTATTAGATTTTTCTTTTAACCTCTTGCATATGTTGTTTAAAAGAGCAAAACAAATGCTAGTTAACTGAATCAAAATAGGTATTTTCATTAGAAGTAGCAATGCTAACCAAACTGAAATGCCAGAAATACAAGACTGCAAAATCTAGAATGTCAGGCTAGCTCATAATTGTCTTCTGAAAGCTGCAATTTGTTTTTCCCTCATTTGTAATATACAGTAAATGGGAAAAGAATTGCAAAATACAGAACATTTTTTTGGAGGAGAGGGCAAACTTAAGAAACCAAATAGTCTTATGCCTTGTAATATCAGATTTTTACGTACTTACACTATCTATGGAGGTTTCTGTATGCTATAATAAACAATTGGATGATAAGGAATATAAAACATTATAATATAGTCTTAAGAGTAAATCAGACCATTGAGCCATCTACCCTACATTTTCTTACATATTATTTTTGCACCTATCATTCCCACATTGCATGGTTAACAACTTTGCAACCTTGCGGTTCTGGGAATCTACTCCCAATGTGTCTGAAGAACAAAAGCTGAATAAGATGGAAAAGGGAAATATCTGGATATTGCTGAATATTCCCAGTATCTTCCAATACTGACCATGACTTCCAGAGCTTCTAAAAGATGCCGTTAAACAATTATGTCCACTATTGATTGGGAATATCTCAAAATATTAGCACCCCAGAACTACTCAAACTTCAGGGTTAAATTTAGGATTTTGGAGATACAAACTATGCATTCTACCACTGGACTGAAGGGACAAATTTATCTAGAAGTGCACTGCTTGTTTCCTAGATCTTATGTGTCCCTCTAATGTTGATGGAAAAAGCCCTGTCAACTTATGTAAGAGTTGTAATAATTACTAATACAATCAGCCTTAACAATAACTCTTCTTATTTAGAGATTATAGCAATTGAGAATAGTATCTGTTAAAACCAAGAAACGAGATAGTTGTACAGGCCAGACAGAATGGGGGACAAAGACTTGTTTTTTAGTAATTACTTAAATTACAAGGAAGGGTGGGTAGTGGGTGGAAGACCTTAAGATAGCTCAGAGAGCTGTCAATCTGGGAAACTCCCTAGGTCACCCAAAGAGGCTTCTCCCCTTTCACACTTCTACCAAGTTAGCTCTTTTAGGTTATTTGATACAATCAAATAAGTCAGACTAGTTCACAAGTGATCACTGCTGTGGAACCTGAGAGGGTCCCTTCTATACCAACATCATATAATTCCCAGGAAGGGAGGCTTGATACCAACTTGTAGGGAAAGCGAGGGCATGGTGGGGACGGACGGACTCATTGTAGGATAATGACCCATTGGCTATTCCTAATAGAATACTTTTGAGCCTTTCTTGTTCATGCACCTGGCAGAGAGAAGAAAGAAGCTGTGGCCAATACATTCCCCTCATCAGTGTGGTTATTCAACAAAACAGATTTTAATTTTTAAAAAAGCCAGCCTATTTAGTCTCAGCAGCTATCTAGATTGTTTTGATACACAATGAAGGGCAGGTTTAAACATCTTCAAGTCTCATAAGAATTGTGACTTCTCTTAGCTTTTTGTGGAGTTGGCACAATCACCTCACCCTTATTTAAAAGCTCTGCAGAAAAGGATAGCAGCAGCTCACAGATGAAACTAGTTACTGGCAACATTTGTGGAATACACCTTAAACATTCGCCATCTCCACTTCTGTCTCCAAGTTGACAAGACAGCAGAATAGACAAGGACAGAACCCTCTCAGAGGACCTAAGGTGACTACCCGAGATGGAGCTGAAGAACCAATTTTAATTCAGAGGGCTACACAATAAACTCTTCTTGTTGAAGTAATACCAATCGGTCTGTAATGGAAAAAAAAATCTTAAGGGATTTCAGGAATAGTGTAAGAGCATTATTTTACAGACAGATTTTGTTTTTAAGAAAGATTCCATTGTGAAGCATATCTTTTCTCTAAATTCTCTAATTCAATACGTATGATTAAATTTCCTGCTCCTAAAGGTTAGTCAGGCCATCTGGGATCACAAGTGATTGTGTAATAAGAATTAAAACCTGTTGGTTCAATAATGTATGGTTTGGAAATGTTACTACTATTAGCTGGGACTATCTTTTCCTGGAAGGGTATAACAATATCTAGAGGATAATTCTAAAACAAAGCAGTTTAAAAGAGAGTTAGTCAATCCGATGGAATTAAATCAAAACTAGTCATGGACCAGAAAGAATAATGTCACAGGGATATTGACACAGGAATCTGTACATTTAAACATCTATTAATGTGATTCGTAATTACTGCCTCCACCAATAGAGAAATCAACAATCTGAAAGCTACACTGTAGGAAACAGTCATTCCTCTTTTGTCAATATTTTTAATAAGATATTTAGCATAAGGAAAAATATGGGATCGAGGATATTACTTATTGCTACCTGGGAAAAATAATGGTGGAACTTGCTTCATTAAATATACTGTACACTAGTCAAATTTTTAGCAAGGAAGGTTGAAAAAAAAAAGTCTTCTCTGTTTTGATTAGCACAAGAATCTCTTGGCACCAAAGGTGCCAAATGTCACCCACAAGATTCAGATATGTCAAACAGAATCTAGCAACAGCTTACAAACTAATGTTCCGGCACAGAGGAGAAATATTAAGTGTCAGGGACTAGAATGATATATAGATTATTGTTTAAATTGTTCATGCCCAAACATCAGGTCAGAAAAAAAAATGAGAAGTGCAAATTTCAACATATTCCAGGCATTTGTATGCCATCAGAAAATCAATACATCCCAGGCCTATGTATGCATCCTGAAAATGTACAAAAACACTACTGTCCAATATTAGATTTAAAGTGGCAGCAAAGAAAGTGATCAGCATTAAAGATTTCTCCATTAGTAAAAGAAAAAAGAAAAACGTTGTTATTGATTGGGAACAGTAGTGACCTGAGAATGTAGAATCTCAAAATGAGCACCCATTTTTAAGTCATATGAAATCTCCTTTGAGGGAGAAAAAAAATGGACAGTGTCTTGTGTATGTTATGTAGAATTAACCAGAAAGGAAGAGAAGAGGATTTTCAAGCTGATTTCCAGTCCTAAATCCAAACTAGGTTTCACAGAATGAGATCCTGTTATTGAAAAATCCATAAGCATGATGCAGACATTGAAGGCAAAAACACAAAGTGAATGGAGCGGAGTGGCTTGGGGGAGGGGGGGGCATTTGAATGTATGTTTAAATTAAACTATTCCAAGGTTTGCTGTTCTGCAGATTAAGAAAAATATTAACATTACTTTCGGACCTTAAATCCCGTTACTGTATCAAAATATTAAGAAGTGTGAACATATTTTTTTAAAAAAAGATAAAAGGCAAAGTTTTCCCCTCCAGTCGTGTCCCACTCCAGGAGGTAGTGCTCATTTTTGATTCACAGCCAAAGAGCCAGCACTGTCTGAAGACACTTTTGTGGTCTTGTGGCCGGCATCACTATACACGGAAGGCACACTGAAAGCTGTTACCTTCCCACTGTCATGTGGTACTTAGGTATCAAACTGCCAACCTTCCAAGACCCAAGTACCACGTGACAAAAGTGAGCTTCTTAACCCAAGCCCAACGTCTTAACTGCTCGGATACTGCGCCCCTTGTGAACATACACCAAGATACAAAGATCATCAAATTAAAGAGATCTCACACAGAGATTTCACATCCAAGTCTAGATTTTGCACCAAGGAGTCTATCATTTGTCTGCATTACTAGTGTTCCAGAAGACATGTTGACGATAGTTACCTGCAGTGTCTGATTAACCAGGAATTTGCTTTAATCTTAATTGCAGGGGGCTAGAGACTCCTTATATGCATGTCAAACAGTATGCCCCACAGTAGCAAGGCATTGGATATGTTGAAACAAAGGCAAGCAGTATCCAGTCTAACCTGACACGGTAACATTTAACAGTGAGAGGCACTTGTGGCTCAAGTAATGAGGAACATGCCAACGACAAGAAAATACAAGAAATTAAATAGTTTTTTTCAAGCTTCTATGTTTAGAAACTTACTTTGCCATAAAAAACTATAAACAGAATATTTTGTCCCTTTTGATCAAGTAAAGCATTTCCTTTGTCCCTATTTCATTTCCAAAAAAATATTTCTGCAGGTGCACCCTTGGGTGAGGTCCTCTCCTTGTTTCCAATACTGGCTCTCCTAGCTTCTGCTGAGGTAGGTCACATGCACCCCCTCCCGACACTGCAAAGGAGGGGAGGTTGGCCTGTTGCTCAGTCCCACCTCACTTTATCCCATTTG
The DNA here is from genome assembly GCA_032468115.1 of Grayia smithii. NCBI lineage: Eukaryota > Metazoa > Chordata > Lepidosauria > Squamata > Grayiidae > Grayia > Grayia smithii. The sequence continues at coordinate 697,619 of JANHFM010000001.1, read as the reverse complement.
AGTTGCTCAGGGCAGTAGATATGGTGCACTTCTTGAGAGTTCCAACTGTGTACTTAATCTGAGGTAAGCTTTGAGTGCAAGAACTTGGCTCAGGGTTTCGGACTGGCTCCTCTCCATCTCGTGGGCCTTTGCTGCGGAAAAGAAAACATGTCCTGAGAAAAACCTATTCCTGTTCAACAAAATAAACTGTGCAAATAGTTTCCAAAGCATGCTACTCTGTCAAACTGACAGACTCATCTTCTTTCTGTTTGCTTTATGCTACCCTTGAATTTGAAGGGAATGAAGTTCTTTGGAATGGATTTGTTCATTATTGTGCCCCCCGCATCCCATTACATCAAATACACACTTAAGTAACTGCAACAAAAATGGAGAAAATGGCTTCATGAAAAATGAATGCTAAAATGTATTTCTACGTAACATAAAGAATTATCCTCCCTTCCCCTCCTCCTCAGGCATCTATCCAGAAAAAATTGGAAGCTTAACTTTATCCGTTGGTAATTATAGTTATCTTAAGTTGTCCTTTAGTAGAAACTATGCTAGCTTTAAATAGATACTTCATCTCTCTACGTTTAGCAGGCCCTGATGGGGAAGAGAGGGGAACACTATTACAAGCCCAAGGCTAAATTATGATCATTCATGTAGCATTAAAATCTGATTTAGCATTACACTTCATTTGGGCTAGTAAGAACTAAAAGATCAAGATGTGCATTATATTAAATATAATTCTGCTCCTGAATATATTTGTTCAAGGGGTTTATAAATAATATTATTAAATAAAGTAAAATGTATGCATGTGTGTGATCATTAAAAAAGCCCAAAACAAAACCAACTAAAATCAATTAAAAGAAGCAGTCCTCCCTACATCATATGCAGCTAAGCCAAATTCAAGTCAAGTAATCATCGACTTACAACCATTAATTCAGTGACCATTCGAAGTTATAACAGCACTGAAAAAAGTGACTTTTTCACACTTATGATCATTGCAATCATGTGATCCACATTTGGTTGCTTGGCAACTACTCATATATGATGGCTGCAGTGTCCCAAGGTCATGTGATCACCTTTTATGACCTTCTGACAAGCAAAATCAATGGGGAACCAGATTCACTTAACAAGTGTGTTACTAACTTAACAATTGCAGTGATTCACTTAACAACTGTGGCAAAAAAGGTTGTAAAATGTGGCAAAAGTCCCTTAACAACTCTCTTGCTTAGCAACAGAAAGTTTAGACCCTATTGTGGATGTAAGTCGAAGACTACCTGTAGACAAACACAGCCTAACCCACCAACGAGAAACATTCAAAATATAGTATGTGAATATTTCACCTGTTTCTGCCTGGGTCCATTTTGCTCAAGGCATTTATAAGATCATTCTTCAAATACAAGTGAGGTCTTGGCAGTGTCCACTGTAGTTAAGAGAAACAGCACAGGAAAGGGAATCTAGTCAGATGACAAGTCTGCTGAGATATTTCTTTCCCTCTCCCAGAAAGCTAAGGAATCTCCAAAAATTACTGGATCAAAGAAAATAGTTGGGGGCTAGTATTTTAATTAAACAAATATATCACAAATAAGATTCCATAAGTACAAGCAAAGAAACAGCAGTATTTCCTCATGAAAGAGAAAAATATAGTGTACAGGAAGGAAGAGATGCATCCTTACCAACACTGTAGAATCTGTTACTATTCCATTGTGAAAACCTTTGTGACACCAATTTCTGAGCAGATCCACTCCTGCAAAAAAGAAGAGCCACCAAGTGAATGCAAACTCCTGAGGAAGAGTAAGTGCAAACAGTTTTATTGATCACACTCTGTTCACACAGAAGAAAAGTGTGTAGGGGTGGCAGGCATTCAGACCTTTCTCTTTAGAGGAAAATATTAAAATTAAACTACAAGTATATGTCCTTCCTTTGATGATAATGGAATTGTGCTGTACACCGTCCCAAATCATTTTCATTTAAGACAGGCAGCTATACAAATATTAGCTAGGTAGCTAGCAAGCAAGCAAGCAAGCGAAGGAAGGAAGGAAGGAAGGGGAAGGAAGGAAGGAAGGAAGGAAGGAAGGAAGGAAGGAAAAGAAAGGAAGGAAGGAAAGAAAAAGAAAGGAAGGAAAGAAAGAAAGAAAGAAAGAAAGAAAGAAAGAAAGAAAGAAAGAAAGAAAGAAAGAAAGAAAGGAAGCTCTTTTAGTCTGTATTATAAACTAACCATGCCCAAGGGAAACAAGTTTAAGGGAAGTCCAAGGGAGAAAGTTTTGGAGAACAGATTTAAAGGTTGGCCATGAAACTGGGGCAGAGACTTAAAAAATTGGTGACGGGGGAAAATTCTAGCTGTAAAGTCCTATGGCTGGCTAGATGCAAGAGGACAACTTTAACACAGTCAGCAACATTGCCTGTAACTTTTGCTGGCAGTCCTAAACGGCGATAACTGCAATATTTTCAGGGATGTCCAAACGCTCTGGATTATACAACTCCACATCTATTTCATCCCAAAAAAGGATGATCTATGTCATTGACCAGCAGCTGCCTATCCTATAAAAGAAAAGAAAACTCTAGGTTTTATTTTTACCTTTGGATTTGTTCAAGAAATATTTCAGTTCCCACTGTGTAGTAAGGATGTTGAAGTATCGCGACTGCTCAAAGAAGCGTAGATAGTGCATTGAGAAGCGTGAGGGGAAGACTCGCTCAAACTGCCCACGTCGGGCATACTCATCTTCCGTCTCTATCAGGACACGGACATCATCTGGGGTCAGGACATCCAGGATTGTAGAGCAGAATTCCTGGGGCCAAAAATCACAATGCATTACATCACCTTTTCTGGCATTACCTATTTGCATGCTTACAAACTACTAGCCGGGCAGGAGCTAGAGCAAGTAATGAGACCTCACCCCATCGCATGGCACTCAGCTCTCAAACCCAGGCCGTCAGCTCACTAGCTGACAAACTCAGCATCTTTAACCGCTGAGCCACCCCTCTTAACATTAATATTACAACAAGCAAAAACACAGGCAGCAAGAGCACATACAGCAAAGCTCAGCAAATCAGCTTAAATTCTACAGTAGATTTTTAAACAATAGCTGAAGCAGAACATTATTAGGACACAAGAGTATGCAAAAGGATATGCACCAAATATTCAAACCAAGCAAATTAACATCATACTAGGAATCTTTACATTTATACAATCTTAACCGTATTATCATAACATTTGTCTATGAAGCACAGGAGTAGTCTAAGTACATAACTCTGATTGCAAAATTAAGCACACCACAACAAACAATCCACATCAATTCTAACTGCATCCCATCCACTCATATGAATGCTTGACTTCCTCACTGCTAAGCATTTTCTTTTTAAACCAAAGTAATTTGCCAGTCAGGATGGCTGACGCAAGCAGTTTTAATCTGTCTACGTGTATCACTGATCGTTTCCCCTCAAAATCTCTTCATGCGATCTGAACTCTCACATCATTCTATGCAATCTGAACCAAGAGTAGCAGGGGCAGGACTGAATCCCTGACTCTCTACTGATTATAGACTACAGAAAGTTTGAACAAACAATAACAACAACCCCAATACAGCCCATCAAACAGTTCAAAGACAGCACTCGGAACAGGTAAAATACCTGAAACAATACCACTCACACCAGTCACCATTTTGTACTAAGATTGAACCAAAATTCTAGAAGCATGGCTTATACTGCATTTCAAAAGCAACCAGGTTGAGGTGGAAAAATTGCACGTTTCTAGTTTTCCAAGTGGTTCTGGTGACACAAACAGCTGGTTGAATTTCAAACAATCCCCAAACCAAAGAAAAACAGTAATGCAAATCTTCCGAAGACCTTGCCACAAAGACTGAAGTCAGGGAATGTGGTGCTACCGTATGCATCTACCTGCTCTGGTAGTTTCTGGCTCAAGTAATAGGCTTTTTTTGCTTTCTCAGCAGTCAGCAACTCCACAGGCGGCTTGTTTTTTTCCTTCATTACAGTGTTCAAGCTAGATATCACAAGAGTTAAAATTATTAGTCAAGGGAACTAACCAATCAGGCCAGAGATTGGTTAATACTCTTCAGTTACCTCAAGCAAAAATTGTTTATTTCAGTGATAGCAAAAAACAAAAAAAAACCCACCCTTATAGATAAAACATTAATGAACGTCAGGCAAAGCTTTCAAAAAATGCTTAACATTACAGTATTGAAACAAAATGCCTTAAGTTGGGGTGGGCAAATCTTTTGGCTTAAGAGATTGATCCGACCCAGAAATATACAAATACTTACATAATTCATAATCAAGTACGGATAATACAACTTTGCTTGAAATCCAGCCTGTTTTCAAAAACAGCTGATCAGTCCATTGGAGAATTCATTCTCTGTATTATTTTACCCAAACACAAAATTTATTAAATTTAAACTTACCGTATATTCCGGCGTATAAGACGACTGGGCGTATAAGACGACCCCCAACTTTTCCAGTTAAAATAAAG